>CAUYQU010034003.1:0-130106 GCA_963574635.1 Cheracebus regulus
AAATCCAGAAAGAAAGAATAAAGAAAGAAAAAGAAAGAAAGGAAGAAAGGAAGGAAAAAAGAAGAAAGAGGAAAGAAAGAAAAAGAAAAAGAAAGAAAGAGAAAGAAAGAAAGAAAGAAAGAAAGAAAGAAAGAAAGAAAGAAAGAAAGAAAGAAAGAAAGGAAGAAAGGAAGGAAGGAAGGAAGGAAGGAAGGAAGGAAGGAAAGAAGGAAGGAAGGAAGAAGAAGCGAAGGAGGGAGGGAGGGAGGGAGGGAAAGGGAAAGGAAATCCAGCAAGCAACTGCTTACTCAAGTCTTAAGCTTCAAGGAAAGGACTGAATAAAAATTGAGATTTGGGAGTTACTGTTATACATAGATACACACACATTAACATTTTTATAGTATGGTAGTTCCAGGATGTTCTCAGTTGTCTCACCAAGAAGTCTAAAACCATTATTTAACAGTCAACCTAGTAACAGTGAACATGAAAAAGACTCAGTCCAGAGCCATCCTCTAGAAGAGCCAATCAATACACAATGAAAGGAAACTCACCACAGTGGCATTTCAGAACTCCATGCAACCCATTCTCCTACCACTTTTCCCCTCCTGATAATCTCAAGCCTTCCTGGCTACAGATGGCCCACTTCCTAACAAACATCAGCCGTGAGCACCACATGGTTGTGATCCCTGCGGAGCAGACCAGTCAGGCATCATTAAGTGTTAGGTAAAACATCATCCCAGGACTTCTCCCTGACAAGTATCAAAACATAGACTCTAACATTTTCTACTCTCTTCTTGTATGAATATATATATTCATATAGGGTAACTCAGTTACTAATTCCACATTCTTTGCCTTATATAGAGACTACTTTATTACTGCCTAGGATGCAGGTATAAAGAAATAACTGGTGGAACAAAACTCAGCTTCAAGTAAAGCATTAATCAGAAGGATAGAATGGGGGCCAGTGAGATTACCAGTTCATAAGTCATTACTGATTCTTATTGTAATCCATGTAAATATTAAGATGCACTTTTCTGCTTTGTTAGTATTATCTTTCCAACAGATTTCACGGTAGAACCACCATAATAAACAGATGGTACATCAAAAGTTCACTCGTTAATCTGATTGTTTAGCTCCGCATATATTTTCTCAGATACACAATATTTCAATAGGGAGCCTCCTACCTCAGCCCAACAAAAGCCTATTTAACTGATAACATAAGTGAATCCTAGATCTTTGAAACTAGAACAGGCCTTAAGTGAGTAGAAGTCATTTTATGAGGAAACACAAGGAAACCAAGGCTGCTCCAAGTCATGCAATTAGTCCTGTGAATAACGCTTTAAACCCATCCACCCAGTATAACCTGTTTCACTAAGAAAATGCCATGGGATTTCCCAGCATTCATGGGATTGCTAAAAGCATCCGGTTTTGGCTTTTGCTTTGGAATGCAAGGTCTTGCCCGGTTTCACACCACTGGAGGGGACGCAGTGCCAATGGCTTGAGAAATGAATTCCAGAAAGAAATCAGCCAAGGAATAGAGCTGAGGGATGACAAGGAGGGTCTACACTCTTTCTGGAAAAATGGAGATCATAGTAAAAGTAACAATACAGAATACCCTCTTGCATTTTTGACTTTCTTAATTTACAATATGCTTTTACATAGAAAAAGAGAAGATAAAAGACAAGCTACTAGAGGAAGGAGGTGGAAAGAGGAGATCTATACCTTTCTTTTTTTCTTTTTTCTTTTTTCTTTTTTTTTTTGAGACAGAATCTAGCTCTGTCACTGAAGCTGGAGTAGTGGCTTGCTCTTGGCTCACTGCAACTTCCACCTGCTGGTTCAAGCTATTCTGCCTCAGCCTCTCAAGTAGCTGGGACTACAGGTGCACACAACCATGCTCGGCTAATTTTTGCTTTTGCTTTTTTTTTTTTTTTTAAGTAGAGACAGGGTCTCACCATATTGGCTAGGCTGGTCTCAAACTACTGACCTCAGGTGATCCACCTGCCTTGGCCTCCCAAAGTGCTGGGATTACAGGTGTAAGCCACTGTGCCCAGTCAAAGGTCTATATATTTCTAAGAGGAGGAAAAGGCTCAGAAGAATTAAAGACACTAAAAAGCATCACCAGGGCTGGGTGCAGTGGCTCAAGCTTATAATCCCAGCACTTTGGGAGGCCAAAGTGGGTGGATCATCTGAGATCAGAAGTTCGAGACCAGCCTAGCCAACTTGGTTAGACCCTATCTCTACTAAACACAAAAAAATTAGCTGGGTGTGGTGGCACATGCCCATAATCCCAGCTATTGGGAGGCTGAGGCAGGAGAATCTCTTGAACTCAGGAGGTGGAGGTTGCAGTGAGCTGAGATTGTGCCACTGCACTCCAGCCTGGACAACAGAGCAAGACTCTGTCTCAAAAATAAAAGATAAAAAATAAAAACAAGTAGGGAGTGTTTATAAGGGGAAAGCACTATACTAAACCTTATTCATGCAATAATTCATTTAATCTTCATGAAAATTAAGTAATCAACTATCACTGTCTCCATTTGACAGATAAGGAACCTAAGACTCACATGCTGTAATTCCAGCTACTCGGAAGGCTAAGGCAGAGAATCGCTTGAACCCAGGAGGCTGAGGCTGCAGGGAGCCGAGATCACACCACTGCACTCTAGCCTGGGTGATAGAGTATAGCTGGGATTATGGGCACATGCCACCACGCCCCGCTAATTTTTTGTATTTTTAGTAGAGATGGGGTTTCACCATGTTGGCAAGGCTGGTCTTGAACTCCTGACCTCAGGTGATCTGCCTGCCTTGGCCTACCAAAGTACTAGTTATAGCCTATATTTAAAATGAAATTCTTTCTAAATAGGTTCACTAACATACATATATGTATATATATGCATACATATATATGTACATGAAAGCAAAATGTAGAAAAATGCTTCATATTGATTATCCGAACATTATTAAAAAACAAAAGCCAAATCATTTTTTCTTGGCACACATTCACACACTTGAAATTGGTTTCTTAGCCATAAGCCACTAACATTGTGTCTCATGGAAGCACCCCAATGGCTAGTTCATCCACGGGTCATCAAGGGCAGCAGCGTCAAATATGTCTCCCATTACCAACTAAGACATGAAGGAGTCAGCCAACCCTGACTGTATGGATTTATCAGCCAGCAAGCACCTTATGTGCTGTCCATGAGAGGCAAAAAAAAAAAAAAAAAAAAAAAAAAAAAAAAAAAAAACAAGTCATTGCTGGTCCTCTTTTAGATGTGTCCATGCATTAATTCACATAAAATGCTGTTCATTGCACTCACATCTCACACATTAACAGAGACCATGGCAGAAGCTGGAAGTAAAAAGCAGTGATCCATAAGACCCACTCAGGCTTATTATAATGCAACTATTAAATAATGATACTTTGTTAATAAATAAAAATACCAACCTGGGATAAATGTAACCCAGATAGAATGCAGGACAAAGGAGTATTCCAAGACTGCCCACAACAAATCAGGATGCCTGGTCTAACTACTGAGCTATACTTACTCATCAACAGCCACAACAGGAAGCAGATATCTGAAGAACCTACCACAAGGAAGCTTCCAGACTTTTGGTTGTCATGTGGCCTTTTATGATGAGAAATTTCAAACATGCAGGAGATGGCAACTTAATGAGCCCTATGCCCCTATGAGTCCATTGAAATAATTATCAATTCTTAGCCAGTCTTGCTTTCACCATACCCCACACTCCTACAAGCCTTCTTTGAAGTGAATTCCAGGCAGCATATAATTTCATCTGCTCATTTTCCAAGCATATATTCCTGAACAATAGAATCTGGGGAAACTATATAAGATAACTTTTTTGCTGAGTCTATACAGTTTCACTCTGTCATCACCCAGGCTGGAGTGCAGTGCCCTGATGCTGGCTCACTGCAACTTCTGCCTCCCAGGTTCAAGCAATTCTCCTGCCTCTGCTTCCCCAGTAGCTGAGATTAAAGTCACATGCCACCACCTCCAGCTAATTTTTGTATTATTAGTAGAGACAGGGTTTTACCATGTTGTGCAGTCTAGTCTTGAACTCCTAACCTCAAGTGACCCACCCGCCTCACCTTCACATATGCAGGGCAAAAATATCCATGGTCTATCCACATATTGAAGAAGAAACTGTAGTTCTGAGAGGTTGAGAGTTGACTCAAGGCCATCAAACTCGAATAGGGTAGAAATGGGACTTGAATATAAAGCTCCTTAGATGGCTGGTTTAGAATTCACTTGAAGAGGCTGGGCACGGTGGCTCACGCTTGTAATCCTAGCACTTTGGGAGGCCGAGGTGGGTGGATTACCTGAAGTCAGGAGTTCAAGACTGGCCTGGCCATCATGGTGAAACCCCATCTTTATAATAAAAAAATTAAAAAAAAAAAAAAAAGAATTCACTTGAAGAAACCACCTTTGTCACGACGCTGGAGGAAAACGTAGGTGGCTCAATACAGATCTAGCAGCGTTCAGTAGCACACTATGTTCTCTTGTCGTTTTATGGAGGATGTTCCAGCATGTGCTGGAACCCATAGAGACCAGCCAAGCATCTCTTTACTGTCGGAAGAATGTACTTGCCACACCAGTCAGCAGACCAGAGTCCATTCCCTGGATAGAGGAGGTGCTGACCTGTCTCCTGCTGAGGCAGAGGTTCTCATGTCCTCTATGGTTGGTGCTCCCCTTTGCTATATTTAAACCCAGCCTGTGAAGCATTCTGCAATGTGCCCAGGGCCACGAGATGAAGCAGGAGGGCCTGAGAAGGAAAATGCAGGATACTTTTGCATGCCACGATCCCAAATGTCAGCAATTCGTCCCAAGTGCAAACTGAAAACCTCACTAATTTCACCTTCCTTTCCAAACTGCCTTCTTTCAAATTTCTACACATAAATTCTGACTAAAACTGACATTGCGTTTTCTGCAAAAGAAAGCAATCTGACTGCCAGCCACAGAGGAAAAGTTATGAAGAGTGGCACACAGCTGCAGTTTTTTCTTTCTTCTTTATTTTGTAATGTGTGATTGACGATTAACATGGAATCTTGCTGGCCTGAACTCCTTCCCAACTACTATTAAGCTGGTGAAGTTGGCAACAGTTTCTCTCCCCTTCACTATCTGAGTTAGACTTGGGACAAGGATGCAAAGGGCCTCAGATGACCTCCGTGGGCAAGGGGTGCCCGCGGGATGCTAAATCGCAGCTCTCTGGGGGGCCTTGGAGATATCCCCAGAAAAAGTGGAGCCCCGTGGCTTTCTCAGCAGCCTGTTTTCTCAAAGGAGCTCTCCCCAGAACAAAAACGACCCTGTCAGGCACCATAAACAGTCAGTAAAATATGCCCCCAAACAAAGCTAGACTATTCAGTGGTCCCAGAGCTGTCTCTTCCACCCCTCAGGTTCACCAACCCAACTCCCACAGAGTTGTCTGCAGAAATTGGAAGAAATAAATCTCTGCTGAAGGAGAAAAGGATGAAGACAGGGCCAGTCACTGCCCTCATTCTTTCCGTTTCATCGGGACCATGTGCTGCTGGCTGTGCTCAGAGGGCAGGTGAGGGGTTTAGAAACCATGTCACATACAGAACAGTGAGGACACCTAGGAGTGCACAATCCAGGGAGGAAGAGATTAAGGAAAATCATGAGAGTTTTATTTCAATCATTTCAAGAGCTGTCATGTTGAAAGGGGAATTGATTTGCTGTGAGTTACTCCAGAAGGCAAAGGAATAAGGGAATACCACTCACATCTTTCACAATATGCTTTTTATAGTAGAAAAAAAGGACTTTCTGGGCAGGGCGCAGTGGCTCACACCTGTAATCCCTACACTTTGGGAGGCAGAGGCAGGTGGATCACCTGAGGTCAGGAGTTCGAAACCAGCCTGACCAATGTGGTGAAAGCCCGTCTGTACTAAAAATGCAAAAATTAGCTGGGCGTGGTGGCAGGTGCCTGTAATGCTGCTACTCAGGAGGCTGAGGCAGGAGAACTGGTTGAACCCAGGAGATGGAGGTTGCAATGAGCCGAGATGGCGCCATTGCACTCCAGCCTGGGCAAAAAGAGCAAGACTCCATCTCAAAAAAAAAAAAAGAAAAGAAAAGAAAAATAACTTTCTTATTAGTCAGAAGAGGGTAGTGAGTATTTTGAACCTACATCACATAGGTTTTCCTCCTACTTCTCTAAGGAACTCTTCCTCCACTCCTCCTGTTCAAAGGTTGATTCTGTCTTCAGCCTATTCTCTCCCTGCGCAGCTCACAAATGGCAAACTATTCACCAGGTTTCTACTACTCTACTTCACTTTTTAATACTGTACTCCATCCAAGTGTGGTGGCTCAGGCCTGTAATCCCAGCACCTTGGGAGGCCAAGGCAGGTGGATTGCTTGAGCCCAGGAATTCAAGACCAGCCTGAGTAACATGGGGAGACCCCGTCTCTACAAAACCACAAAAATTAACCAGGGTTGGTGGCACACCCCTGTAGTTACAGCTACTTGGGAGGCTGAGATGAGAGGATTGCTTGAGCCCAGGAAGTCAAGGCTGCAGTGAGCCATGATCATGCCACTGCACTACAGGGTGACACAGTGGGACCCTGTCTCAACAACAACAACAACAACAACAACAAATACTGCATCCTGGCCTAACAAGTCTTAGCTAGACTTTTGCACTGGTTTTCTTACTGATCTCCCATTTTTGAGGACTGCACTTCTCCTATGCACTGTCCCCCATCACAGATACATGTTCATGCTACTTTCCACATTAAAATGCAAACATGTGTTACTCCTTGCTTGCCCCAGCCTCATCTCTCAATACTCCTTCAGCTGCACCGGGTAATCTCACACCTCAAAGTCTTGCTCCTGTATCTGCAGTGCCTTACATACCTCTGTCTTCCTAATGCTTCAACCTTTCGACATTCAGCTCAAGCACCTGTCCTTCTAATATGAATTTCCACCCATTTCCAAGTACCCCACCTTCATGACATCCTCCCCTTGCCACTGGACCCTGACTTTCACTGTATGCTTAGCAATCTGTTATGTTTATTGGATGACAGGACTGCCCCATGCTAAGCTGGAAGCATCTCAAAGGCAAAGGGCCACATCTGTTTCATTGCTCTATCTCCAGAGTCTAATATGCTGCCTGGGATGTGTTTGCTGAATATGTAAAAATAAAGAAAGGAGGAAAGAAAAGAAGAATGGAGGAAAGGACGGAAGGAGGGTAAAAGGTAAGAAGAAATGAAGGGAGGGAGGGAAGGCAGAAACCAGGACGAAGGAAAGAAAAAACAGAGGAAAGAAGGAAGGAAGGAAGGGAGGGAGGGAGGGAGGGAGGGAGGGAGGCAGGGAGGAAGGAAACAAAATGTTTTTCTAAGAAACACATCTTGCAATCTATGTATTTCTTTTTGTTCTATTTTTTTGAGATGGAGTCTTGTTGTTGCCCAGGCTGGAGTGCAGCAGTACAATCTTGGCTCACTGTAACCTCTGCCTCTCGAGTTCAAGTGATTCTCCTGCCTCAGCCTTCCGAGTAGCTGGGACTATAGGCACGTGCCACCATACCTGGCTAATTTTTGTATTTTTAGTAGAGATGGGGTTTCACCATGTGGGCCAGGCTGGTCTCGAATTCCTGACCTCAGGAGATCCATTCGCCTCAGCCTCTCAAAGTTCTACAATTACAGACATGATCCACAGTGCACCACTTGTGTATTTCTTATTCTATTTCCTTTTAATTTAAGTTACTCTCTTTTCCTTGAATTGTAAAGATTTAGTTCATATATTCTCAAAGGGAAGATAATGACTTATTCAGTTACTCTGAGTATGGGTACATTTCAGAAAATAAGGGAAAATTCTAGTTAGAATCAACTACAAAATATTAACCATCACAAGAAAAATACAGGTAATTATTTGCCTGAAGGAATTCAGTAATTAAAGGAATTAGAAATTAAAATAACTAGCTTAATGCTTTAAAAAATGGCAGTAAACCTGAATTTGTAAAACACGTTTTTAAGTATAAAAACTTTCAGTGACCAACTACTTTCCTACCCTGGGGGCTGGCAAGTAAAGACACAGTAAGATCCAATTTCTCTCTGGCTTAGAGGTTGCTATTCATGTTCAACTTTGCACACCAGCAAAGGAGGTTAGAACCAAATACAACATTTTTTATAAGGTTGCCAACCTCTAAGAGGTTTGCTTTAATGTGCTCCAAAAGGTCAGTGGATTTGAAAATAAGGAAGTCCCTGGTGACTTTTGAGAGAAGAGTTTGGTGGAGAAGTGGAAAGAGAAGCCAGACTACAGGCTGTTAGAGATGTGTGGCCACTATGAAAACAGAACAGGGACAGGGGCAACACACCGTGAATGTGACAGAAAACGAATACCTGCAAAGAAATAGGACAATTCCTAGAAAAGGCCACAGATGCTAACAAGAACTTCTTCTTTTCTTTCCTGAAACTTGGAGACATTGTACAAGGTAAGAGTATTTCAATAATGGGAATGAAAGCCAGGTGGAAATCCAGGGACAGCAGGAGAATGATAGTGCTATTAACAGCAACAGGGAAACTGGAAAGGTGGATAGGTATAGACCGCAACAGAGTTAACACTCATTTTGAAGGTGAGCATCTTCAGTTCACAGTTTTGGGGAAAACTAAAGAGTTAAAATTTGCCCTGGAATGTGGTCCTTATACTTCAGAGTGATATGAATCTCCTGAGGCATTTGTTTAAACACAGTGGCCCTACCGACTGGGATTCTGATTCAGTTGCTATAGGGCAGATCCTGTGAATGTTCATTTTAAGAAAAAAGGAGCGCTCAGGTGCAGCGGCTCAACGCCTATAATCCTAGCATCTTGGGAGGCCGAGGCAGGCGGATCACTTGAGCTTAGAAGTTTGAGACCAGCCTGGCCAACATGACAAAACCCCATCTCTACGAAAAATACAAAAATTAGCCAGGCATGGTGGTGGGCACCTGTAGTCCCAGCTACTTTAAAGGCTGAGGCACAAGAATCCCTTGAACTCAGAAGGTGGAGGTTGCAGTGAGCCGAGATGGTGCCATCGCACTCCAGCCTGGGCGACAGAGTGAGACTCTGACTCCAAGAAAAAAAAAAGAAAGAATGAAGGAGGGACAGAAGGAAGAAAGGAAGAAAGGCAGTTGCAATTTTGTTAGGACTCCCTGAATTCTAAGGTATTGTGTCATAGATAGTAATAGGCCATAATTTGAGGCCAGCCTAGAGCAGTGCCTCCCAAACTTTAATGTGCACATGAATTTTCACAGACATTGCTAGAAGATCCCGATGCAGTAGATCTGGAGTGGGATTGGAAATCCTGCATTTTTTTTTCTGAGACAGGGTCTCACTCTGTTACCCAGGCTGGAGTAGTGTGATCATAGCTTATCACAGCCTGGGCTCAAGCAATCCTCTGGCCTCAGCCTCCCAAATAGCTGGGACTATAGGGACAGGCCACCAAGCCCAGCTATTTTTTTTTTTTTTTAGTAGAAACAAGGTCTTACTATGTTGCCCAGGCTGATACTAAACTTCTGAGCTCAAGTGATCCTCCTGCCTCAGCCTCCCAGAGAGCTGGGATTACAGGTGTGATCCACCGCACCCAGCTGAAATCCTGCATTTCTAACAAGCCCCCTGATGCTGCCAGGCTGCTGGTCTGCAAGTCTAGGGACCATACTTGGAGTAGCAAGCCCCCAGGGAAGCATAGACTTTAATAAGAAGAAGATCCCCTATGAAAATTCCAACTTGAGCTCCTTTGTTCATCAGACATTCATACAAATACCAACTGTGAGCCAAACACTGAAGATTTCCAGGTAAATACCACTCAACATGGGGGATAAACATGTCCACAGGCATCAGATAGGACAGGGAAAATAGTGTAATGGTGCTAGCAGTGGGAGTCCTTCCTCAAATGCTTCCTATTAATGCATAAAGGTAACCAGAAGGACTAGCAGGGGGTCATGTCTTATCTGCTAAATTCCAAGCTGCATCGTTCAACAGAAGAAACCACCATTGTAGAGAGATGCTGAGGTCTCTCTGGGGTAGGAACCCTTGCTAAAGAAGTCTCACAGAGAAGACAACATTTGATCTAGGTCAGAAAGGATGGTTCTACAAGGAAAAGGAGATGTTCTAGAAGGGAATAGCATATGCAAATATGTGGGCTTGAGAGGACTCTGTATGGGCAGCCGTGAAGCAGCAGGTCAGGTAGAGCATCCGAGTTAAGAAGCTGGAATTGCCATTTACCAGTCAAATGGAAGTATCCAAGGGAAGCAGCAGGGACAACTTTAAAGCATAAGAGTGGGGATAGATGTGTTGTAGGAAGATACTCAGCAGCAGTGCAGGGGAGGGATTTGAAGAGTGATGAAAAATGTCTCTATATAAGGGCAGGTGGGGTAAGAGTACTCATGAAATGATCAGTACCCAAAATAAAGCAATAAACTAGAATGAAGGAGGAAAGCTAGGTGGGGAGACATCTCTGATAGAAATAACAGGGTTTAGTGGTAACAGACCAGTGGGGAAAAATCACTTAGGACATATATCACCCGAGCTTCCTCAATCCCACTGAGAAAACAATTGGTCCAATCAAGCAAATCTCTGTATGAAAAACACCTCAGCCTCCAATTACTATCTACCTTATGAATGCCACAGTTGGGTAGCTCTGAGTAGATCAGACTCTAATGAATTTCAATATCTGATCATTACAATGGAGAAGGTTAATTCAACCCAATCTCTAGAATCAATGATTTCCTAAAGTTTTAAAGGCATAAAATTGCCTTACTTTAAAACAAGACTCAACATAAACTCCAGGCCATCCTAACCAAGTTTCTTCTCTGTAACAGAACAGAAGAGACATCTCAAAACACAGGTGTTATTTTCCATCAAAGAGGCCCAAAGCATAGGCACTCATCCCTCCAGACTAGCCACAGCCAGGTTCCTAGAAGGTCCACTAAATAGGATGATCAACCCCATCCTGTTTGCCCTGGATGTTCCCGGGTTTAAAACTGACAGTGTAGCATCCCAGGAACCCACTCAGTCCCAGGCATATCTGTAGGGTTGGTCATGCTATAACTAAACAAATATAGCTATATAACTATAACTAAACAAATAAAATTAAAACTTAAGTTCCAAAAAATTATTTTTATATTTTTACAGGGTTATAGGGGGGGATGCAGATTAAAAAGAACAAACAAGAATATGCAGAGATCATATGTGGCCCACAACACCTCAAATACTCACAATCTCATCCTTTATAGAAAAAGTTTGCTAAGCTCTAGTTTATGTCAACCATAATAACCCCCATTGACAGGACAGGTTTGAGAATGAAAAAGTGACACAGCTTTGGGTTCCAGGTTTGAAACCTAAGAGAAAGTCAGCTGGGAGCTCCTGGAAAGATTTTCCTTCCTAATTAAAAATAATGAGACCCAGGAGAGAAATACTGTCCTCTCTTCCTGCCTTTTGATATTGTCATATTACATCATGATATTTAGAGCTACAGTAGCCCTCCTGTGACCAGAAAGAAAAAGCCAGGTAATCAGAAATTGCAGGGATACCATCCCTCATTTAGGGCATGGCTAAACTACTGAATTAACCAGCCCTGGAACAGTATAAATCCAGTTATCTTCATGAAGGGGGCAATAAATCCCTGTTGTTGCAACCACTTCTGTTCAGTATTTGTTTACCTGCAGTGGACAGAATCCTAATCTCTTTCCATTATCCCTCACTAAATGAAGCAACTCTCATATTTCCACTATAATGGAGCTTGAGAAGTTGCAATAGGCATTAAAAATAGTTTGCTCCTAGCTGAAAAATTCTTTGGAATATTGTACCCTTACCTCCCCTCCACCAAAAAAAAAAAAAAAAAGTTATGGCTCTAACTCTTGCTTAGGAAAGAAAGCAGTAAGTCTTTGAAATGTAGCCCATTCAGAGGTTGCGGTGAGCCAAGATCGCACCATTGCACTCCAGCCTTGGCAACAAGGGCAAAACTGGAAGGAAGGAAGGAGGGAGGGAGGGAGGGAGGGAAGGAAGGAAGGAAGGAAGGAAGGAAGGAAGGAAATTAATTATTTTAGCCTATTAAATGATTGAACAATTCAGTGTCCTAAGATTAGACTTTCTATTTGTAAAATAAAAAGAATGTTTGTAAGCAAAATGCCATAGGATCCCTTTAAAATGTTCCCTACTTGCAAAGTATTATTATACCCATATCTATATCTTCAAATGAATTTCAACATATTTTTATCAGTCCTTGAATTTACCTTTTGAATTGTCCTATGTTGCCTTAATAACAAAAAGCACCTTTCACTTAGTCAAATAGGTTATCTCCAAGAAATATCACCAATTATGTATGCACTATGATAATGTTAGAAGGTTATACCCTCTGGACACTGAGAACATTCCCTGATCATATTCTCTGGTAAGACTGGCTTCTAGGAATGATCTTTGCCTTGGGGAGCACAGTGGAAACCTAGGGACTTCCACCCAATCTGGAAGTCCCTAGGTTTACCATGAAAAAAAAAAAAAAAAAAAAAAAAAGACTGGCTTCTAGGAGTAATGACTTAATCACTGGACCCTGGAAACTTTCACAAAGCTCAAAGGCTGTCACCACACTCTCTGATGGAAGAAGTGCTTCTAGCTAGAAATATAGACATCAGTCAAATCCCAATAGCTTCCTGATATTTTTTTTATTGCTCCTACCAAACCACAACAAAGAGTTTTTGACTGTGTCCGTAGGAAATATGACTTTCTGAAAATAGCCTTTAAAATCTGAAAACTCCTATGTTCATGGCTATAACTGGAGAGCCATAAATGGTTACCTACACAGGTAAATTTCCTCTTTTATTTCAGCATCTGAAACAAATATTCAGGACTTTTCTTTCTTCTTTATATACAAGAAAGTGATTCTCAGCCTTGGCTGCACATTGGAATCCCCCAGGAAGCTTTAAAATATAGTGATGCCTAAGCTATTCCTAGAATTCTGATTAATTGTTCCAAACTCGGCCTGGGCATTGAGATGTCTAAAAGTTTCCCAGGTGATTCTAATTTACACCCAAGGTCAATGGTAAGTAGAAGAAAGTGTAACTAAGAATTATACTCAAGAGAAACATTGCTCAATTGAATTTACAAAAGGCTAAAAAGGAGGACTAGAAAAGGTTTCTCCTACTATTAAGAACAGAAAATTAATTATCAATCAACAAGCAATTCAAATATATATGCATACATATGCATTCTAAATTACTTAAAAGGAGAGAGGTGACCAGGAGAAAGAGGCAAAAATAAAGGAAAGAAAATGAATGTGTTTGACCCCCTTAATCATCAGTCTCACAGTTGAACCTACATCGCCATATCTGCACCTTCCTTAAACAGTGCAGCAAAATCATTTTTTCAAGTACACCCAGCAGCAAACTACTGCCCAAGGGCCAAATCTGGACTACCACCTCTTTTGGTAAGTAAAGTTTTATTAGAATGCAGCAGTTGGATTCATTTGCCTGTGTGTCATCTGCCTGCCTTCACAGCAGCAGAGTTGCAGCTATACAGCCTGCAAAATTTAAAATATTTATCATGTGGCCCTTCACAGGAAAAGTTTTCTGACCACTGCTCCAGTTCTATCATGTAGTTTGTCACATCAGGAATTAGTGCATCTCCCTTTTATTCTCCTCCCACTAGTGCCCATCCCAGAAATCTGCACACCTGTTTCTCCTGCTCTGTGTCATCAGGTAATTTCCAGCAAAAGGCAAAGTGTCTCCATGAGTCACTTCGTCCCAGCACTTGATTGGTGTTGGCTTCTTGGCTATGACAGGGACATCACAGAACACCTGGTTGAGGCTGTCACTCTACGCAATAACCAGCTTTCAGCCAAATGAAAGGCAGCACCAAAGTACTCACTAACTGGCTATAATTGAATATACCAATGTTAAGAAGCAAACAAAGATATTTTATGTTATGGTTTGGTATGACCTAAATTCTAACCACCCTAATCAACTTCTGCTTTTGCCCAATTAAATTTAATTGTCATCATCTGCTTTACTACTTTGCTAAAACCTAAACAATGCATTTTAAAATTATCGCCACAGTTCTACTATTTCTTTGCAAAATTTTTACTACAGTAGCAAAAAAAAAAAACAGAGGCTATTGTAAGAGTCCCTCATCTGTCTAATTATTTGCTTGCTTTCACCTATATCTATCTCTGTGTTTTTAAATAGAAATGAAACTCCACTTTAATCTTCTGGAGGGAAGACAGATGGTAAAGACATGCAAATCTATCGCTATTTAGATTCCTTAAAATTTTTCTATGAGGCAGGTAGGGCTTTAAAAACAATGTGATATGCTTACAAGATGAAAGTTCTTCTCTATCCATCTGTGAAGTATTATCTTCCCTTTAGCTATCTGGTAATGAATTGCGGATTCAATGATCAGACATCCAAGGCAGGAACAGAGAAGGTAGGCATCTTACACTTCCTTTCCCTTACTCCTAATATCATTAGGGCAGAGTGTGTCGAATTCAGGGCTACTGACATTTTGGGCTTGCCGATTCTTATTGTGGAGACTGTTCTGTGCAGTACAAAATACTCAGCAGCATCCCCTGCCTGTACAGGCTAGATGCCAGTAATGCCCTCCCCCAAACCTAGTTATCAAAACCAAAAGTGCTTCCAGATGTCGTAAACATACCCTAGAGGTAACCTCCACCCTCAGTTGAGAAGCACTGCGTTAGGGGAACTTGTCCTTAGACTCTACCTACACCCTTGTTGCCACACTCCTACTGCCTCCATCCCCACTGCTGCTACTTTAGCTCAGGTCTTCATCATCTTTAACATGGCCTATTACAATACACTCCCAACAGTCTCCTTGCCACCCACCTCCACGAATCTCATACATTCTCCACTGCTAGCGGTGTGCAGTGAATGCTGGGGTCCACCACCAGAATCACCTTCAGCCTGAGGCACTCTCTCCTCTAGTTGCTGAGCCTTCTCCAGGAACTGCCCTCGAGGAAAGAGAACCACTTCACTATGGTGAGGTGCCCCTCTGCAGGGGCAGCCTGTATCCAGCAATGCTCGGCACAGGGGTATAAAACCCTGATCTCCCTGCCTCTCTGAATAGGGCCACTTCAGCTCCAAAGCTTCCCTGTGGGAACAGGTGAATCTGTTGCATCTGCTTCCTTGTTCAACTCCTCCTTGTGCCTAAACCTGCTTTGTTAGTGTCCCCTCAAATGTTGGTCCCAAAAACACTTCCCAGTAAACTTCCTGCATGCAAATGTCCCTGTTGGGTCTCTTTCTTGAAGGGCAAGACCAAAATCACAAAGCTGTCTTTCTAGATTACATATCTGTCCATGTTTCTTCTCTGCCAACCTTTCCACACTCACTTCTCATCCCCTGCACTGAGGATTCTTAAATAATTTTTGGAGTCTCATACAAGGGGTCACAATCAGTGGTCTGCTGCTAAAGCAGCTCTTTGGTTTGTGGAGTGGGGAGATAAGGCCCTCATATGTAACATTTTCTAATTTCTATGGTACAAATATTTCCACCACTGTGATCTCCAGCTACCACTGGCTTGCAAAATGACTGGCTCTTTAATAACCAGATCCCATAAGCTAGACACAAGGCAGCTTGAGCACACCACTGATAGCCCCTGACCATTCACTATTGTTTACTCTAATTGTTTGTCTTCACTTCAGCCATGACAAATTCTTGCAAATCTCAGACCTCCAGGATATGTTGAGGTTCTATGCCCTTATTCACGCTGTTTTCTCTGTCTAGAATAAGTTTCCTTTCCTTGTCCGACTCATGCAAACCTACTCAACGCTCTGGATTCAGCTCACATAAAATCTCTTCCATAAACATTTTCAGGATTCACCTCCACCCATCCCATTTCGCTCAAAGGTGAAACAGAACCCTCTTTTTTGTTTCTGCATGTGTCATAAATACTTTCTATCACAGTGCTCTTCTTATATTTTATTATATATTTGCGTTTACAAAACTCTACTGTCTAGACTGTAACTACTCTGAGGGCAGGGTCTTATTTATATTTTTAGTGACTGGGAAAAAGTATACTCATGAAATGTTTTTAATGAATAAAGTAAAAAAAAAAAAAAACTGACCCTACTTCCTAGCTCAACTTTATCATGAAGTACAAGTCTTAAAAATGTCTCAAGGAAAAGACATTCCATTACCCCAAATGTGAATCATAAGTTTGATCTTCCACCTCCTACTTCTAGAATGTTTCAGAGAGGCAAAGCATGACTGAAGGCTAGAACAGAGCATAACCTCTAAGGTTTCATTCATCCCAAACCCAAGGGTCTCTGCATCAAGGAGAAAAGCACTTGTGAAAACAGGAGCAATTTTTACTGGTCCAAGGGGAGGGTGCAGGTGCACCAGCTGGGTTAGCTCCTGGCCAGGCAATCTGGAGACCAACCTTTTCAGATGCTACTGCCTCAGACTCAGAGTCAAGCCAAGTACTTTACTATGATTCATTTATAAATCAAACTATATGCACTCATGCAGTACCTACTGCTTGTAAAATGCTGTATCTTTAAAATAAGGACAGAAAGGCCAAATGTGGTGGCTCAGGCCTGTAATCTCAGCACTTTGGCAGGCAGAGGCAGGCAAATCACCTGAGGTCAGGAGTTCAAGACCAGCCTGGCCAACATGGTGAAACTCCATCTCTACTAAAATTATATATATATAAAAAGAATTAGCCAGATGTGGTGGTACACACCTGCAGTCCCAGCTACTTGGAAAGCTGAGGCAAGAAAATCACTTGAGGTGGAGGTGGCAGTAAGCCAAGATCATGACACTGTACTCCAGCCTGGGTGACAGAGTGAGACTCCATCTCGAAAGAAAGAGAAAGAATGAAAGAAAGAGAGAGAGAGAGAAAAAGGAAGAGAGAGAGAGAGAAAGAAAAAGAGAAAGAAAGAGAGAAAGAAAGGAAAGAAAGAAAGGAGGGAGGGAGGGAGGGAGGCAGGCAGGCAGGCAGGAAGGAAGGAAGGAAGGAAGGAAGGAAGGAAGGAAGGGAGGGAGGAAAATCAACACCTCAGAGGAGTAATAATCAGCCTGCTTTTAACTCAAATATACCTCCCCACCCAAAAAAACTTCTGCAAAACAAAGAAAAATAATAGTAAACTCTTCCACAGCACCACTTGCTGTATATCATCTCTTTTTTAAAGCCTTTACATATATTAACTATGTATAGTTTATATACTATATATTACATGTAACATTTTATATGATGTATATTATAAAACATATAATACTCATATTAACTCTGTGTCCTGGATACCAGCATCATCCCCATTTTACAGATCAAAAAACAGAGATGATGGCCAGGCGTGGTGGCTCACGCCTATAATCCTAGCACTTTGGGAGGCCGAGGTGGGTGGATCACCTCAGGTCAGGAGTTTGAGACCAGCCTGGCCAACATAGTGAAACCCCATCTCTTAAAAAAAAAAATCAAAAAAATAATAATAAAAACATAAAAAACAGAGATGTTAAATAATTTGCCTGAGACTACACAGCTAGTAAGTAGAAGAGCAGGGATTTGAACCCAAGCAGCCTGGCTCCAAAATCCACGTCCTTCATAATGCTAAGAGAAAGAGAAAAACTTTATAACTTTTTTCCACAGTCATCAAAAGATAGGTAGTATCCCTTTCAAAGACTGTAACCTCGGAGTGCCAGCCTTTGCCCTTAACCTTGGCACGCCACACATGGCTGATCACCTGCAACAGCTACACCCAGCCAGCCCTACACCTACTAACACCTCAGTTGTCAAGGGAGCCTTTATTTTTAACAACTTCAGTGTGTGGAAATGCCATGAACCCCAAGGACAGAAAAAAAGAGAGGCGAAAAAGGAAAGGAAGGCAACTCTACCTCCAGCAATGAAGACAAATCCCCTGAGCAATGCTGCAAAGCGCCAGAATGAGTTAAATCAGCAAGAGGACATCCGGCCCTGCAAATAATCAGTTCACTGACCAGGGAGAAGGAGCCTTCTCGTTACCTGGGGAGGGCTAAAAGAGTGAACTACAGGGGGTCAAGAGTGGAGATTGTGGTGGAGAAAAAAAGCGGATGGAAAATACAATGAAGAATGAAAAGAGCCTTGGCCAGGGCCAGCTGCAACTGGGAGTGAGGCCAGGGCAGTGATGGACAGCCTCGGCAGCAAGGCAGCAAGACAGCAACAGGGGAACCATAGACCTCCAACCTTGGGCTGGGAACAGAAAGGTCTGGACCTTAGCAACCTTTAGTGGGCTCTCCATGCAATGCAGACCAGCAAAATGACTGTTTCCTAAATAAAAAGTTAGAATACGCTTAAGTGACAAGAAAAAAAAAGACAATTATTTTTTAGAAAGAGTCCAGTGGAAAATAGGGTCAAATTAGGCCTCTGCACTCAGAAAGCTTAACTTGAATTTGAAAAAAAAAAAAAAATCATATTACAATATTTCCCTATAGGGCTAGATAATTAAGCCATTGCTTGTGGGGTAAGGAGTACTAGGGATATAAATTACAAACAAGACAAATTAGGGAAATGTTGTAACAATATTAGGTGAGTTTGTCAGGGTTTATTGAAAGAAGAGGCATTTAAAGATGCCTCCCTGTTTCACTGGCAGGCTAACGGGCTTACTTCCCTTCATCTCTACCCCAAGAGTGGCTCAGGCCTCTTTCTGCTGTGTTCCAGATGCAGCCTCCCAGTTTCGGGCTGAAACAGCCCTGTTTGCCAACTGACCTCAACAGTCTGGCAGTTCTGCACTCCCCTGGACTCAACCCAGTCTCTCCTTTAGCAAGTCTCCCTAGCCCGGGCTCCCTGCTAGGAATAAGCATCCCTCAGCAACTGCTCATTCCCAGTACACGTTCATTAACTGTCTCTTCCCTGGTCCACTAATACTCACCCTTCTGAATGCCCCAATGACCCAAACTAAGCCATTGCTCGCTTTCTTTCTTCATCTCCCTCCCCCTTCAATGCCTTTTAATTAACTGCCTTCCATGCATCAAATTCCAATTCCCAGCCAGGCACGGTGGCTCATGCCTGTAATTCCAGCACTTTGGGAGGTCAAGGTGGGCAGATCACTTGAGGTCAAGAATTCAAGACCAGCCTGGTCAACATGGTGAAACTCCATCTCACCAAAAATACAAAAATTAGGAGGGCGTGGTGGCAGGCATCTGTAATTCTAGCTACTCAGGAGGCTGAGGCTGGAGAATCACTTGAACCTGGGAGGCAGAGGTTGCAGTAGGCCAGGATCATATCACTGCACTCCAATCTGGGTGACAGAGCAAGACTCCATGTCAAAAAAATAGAAATGAAATTTTAAAATCCAATTCCCAAACTTACTTCTACATGAGACTATTTTGTATGTAAGCAGCAAAGGTTATAATAAAATATGAACTTATATAAATCACCACATCATCAAACCTGTTACAAATATCCAATGAATGACTACTTCAAATAATTGCATAATTCAATATCTTTAAAAAAAAAAACAAAACCTTATTCTTAAGTCTAGCAATTGTGTTGTCAAGTACCCATTCTGCAGTAAGCTCAAAGCACAGCAATTGTAAAAGGGTGGAGGAGGCATTCATGCATGTACTTTGGTGTCTGTGGGGGTACTCAAATGATACCCAAGGGCAGGGTAAGCAGAAGCAATGAGACTAAGTGGCTAAGGAGTAGCCCTGATCTAAGTTGGCATCTCAACTCTGCAATTAACTCCTTCTGTGACTTCAAAGAAAATTATTCAACCTCCCTGAACTTTGTTTTCCTCACCTGTAAAAGGAAGAAACAACACATACCTAATAGGGATGTGAAAGAGCAGTGAGCTAACACGCATGAGAACTCTGGGATACAGTAAATACCTATCAACATTGGTGGAGAAACTGAGGTACAAAAAATGACTCAGCTCAGCCAGTCCTCCTACTTCTGATTTAGTCTGAGTAACATGATTCTTAATCCAGCAATTCAATCTCTTAACATTTAGTGTAGTTTAGGCTTTCTGTGTGTCACTCAAAAAACTTGTTGATGAATGTAATTCCATGCTGTATCCTACATTGTCTTCCCATTCCCTAGCAGAATGCTACAGTTTTGTTGCTTAAGGTAAACTGTCAATTACTGGCTTGATTATATAAACTTAATATTCTTAAGCCAAATGATAGATCTACCCTCCCCATCCCAGTTTCTATTAATCACCAGAAGAGACTACAGCAATAAAAGTAAATATAATGCTAAGGTAGCATCTGGTAAAACAACATGCTGCATACCCAAAATACCTTTATTGCAGGGTGAAAAATAAGCACTTCTTTTCTTGCTTAAAACCCTTAACTCCTTAGGTGTAGACGTACCCATCTGATTGCTTATGCAGTGTTCAATTCATATTTTAATAAATTGAAGTAAATTTGAACTAAACCTAAGACTGATACATTTGAAACTGAAGATGATAGTATAAATATCTCAAAATAAGAAAGAGACTTGCACAAGCTATACTTTTTTAAACCAGATTAATGTACCATATCACTCATCTAAATAACTATTGAGAAATAAATTTAGTGTGTATGTCCTGTCAACCCAATTATTACACATAAATCAGGAACTTTTCTAGTATTCTTAAGGATGCAGGCTTTAGAAACAATTTATTTTTTACCCAAAGAGAATTCTTATAGGGAAATACTTGTGGTTCAGTGAGAAAAATATTAAAAAAGAGATGGAGAGATTAGGTCCTAGCCTTGGGTTCACTACCTACCTGTTAGTCATATAGCCCCAAAACAATTTATTTCATTTAAACATGCAGAAGTTTTCTCATTTACAAAACAAGATAAATATGTATTCTTCTTCATTAAGTTTTTAATTTGAACCAAACAATATTTATCCATGATTTCATCTTTGATTTCTGAAAATCATTCACAAATCAAGGCAATGCTGTCCACATTTACAATTTCACTTTTGTTAAATGAACCAGAATTAGCTTACTGACAGACAGACCTAGCTAAGGCTGAGCCAGCCCTTTTGCTTTTGAGGTCAGGAAGTAATCTAAGACTCAAGAGTTTTCTCTCCACTGCTTAATTTCCCTAAGTCAAGTTTCCTTCCTCTATCTCAGAGTTGGTAAAATTTCTTTCCGATGAAAATGTACTTTGGGGTTAGGCACCAGGCGCAGTGGCTCAGGCTTGTAATCCCAGCACTTTGGGAGGCTGAGGTGGGCGGATCACCTGAGATCAGGAGTTTGAGAACAGCCTGGCCAACATGGCAAACCCCATCTCTACTAAAAATACAAAAATTAGCTTGGTGTGTTGGCGAACAGTTGTAATCCCAGCTACTCGAGAGGCTGAGACAGAAGAATCACTTGAACCTGGGTGGCAGAGGTTGCAGTGAGCCAAAATCACTCCATTGCACTCCAGCCCAGGCGACAAGAGCGAAACTCGGTCTCAAAAAAAAAAAAAAAAAAAAAAAAAAAAGAGAAAAATAAAAAGAATAAAAATAAAAAAAGAAAAGAAAATGTGGTTTGGATTTCCCATAAGTCTCCAGTGAATGAAAGTTAGTGGCATGTATGCCACAGCCAACTTGGAGATTTCAGTGGATGTTTGTCATGTATTTGCCATCTTAGTTCCCTTCTGTTTGCTGAATCTTCCACCTCTTGAGGCAGAGTCTGCCACTGATTACAGAAGCTAAAAATGCTGGATACTCAACTCCCTGCATTCATTGCAGCTAAAGTCTGAGCCCAGGGCAACCACTGCAACCTCAGAATCAGTCCCCAGTGATGCAGACATGGAGGGTCGGCAAAGGATCCGTTTCAGGACTTGACAATGATAGCAGCAGCTCCATCCAGCTGGGGAGGCTTTATTGGCAGCAGTTTTGTTGAACTGGTGGTAGCTGTTGTATATTGCACCAGACCCCTTTCTTCGTATGTTTTGGGACTATGCTCTAGCTGTATTGCCTCTGATTCTAGTTCTCTGGCCCTGTGGAGTGAGCTACACAAAATTCTTTTGATGGATTCTTTTCCTTGCCAAAATCAGCAAGAATACATTTTTTTTTTTCTAAGACGGGGTTTCACCATGTTGGTCAGGCTAGTCTTAAAGTCCCGACCTCAGGTGATCTGCCCGCCTTGACCTCCAAAGTCCTTGGATTACAGGTGTGAGCCACTGCACCCAGCCGAATCCAATTCTTTTAACAAAAACTCATTGACCCAGAAATCATCCTCAAGGCCAAGAAATCAACCAGGACCAGCATAGTACCCCGCTCTGTCCTAAAACCTCCAAGTGGCGTGCCACTAAACCTCATGATTCCATTCAACCTTTCCATTCACAATACATATCACACAGTAAACCCCAGGGATGGAAGGGGGAAATCCCAAAAGCAACCAAATTGTACTTCAATGGTACGGAAAAACAAACCTAGGAGATTAGATCATCTAAAATATTTTAGGACCAACTCTACTCAGACCTTTTATATGGAAGCAGAATGGGGTCAGAAGAAGAGCATGACCTTTTAGTAAAATTTTTTTTTAATCTAGTTTTGGTCATTCCTTTCATCACTCTTCTTCTTCAATATCCTAAGAACAACACACCCAGACACATCCCAGTTGTGGCAACAAACCAATATCCCACAAAGGACACGTTTATGCCTCCTTTGCTTTTCCCAGTCTTGTCACTATGACTGAAATGCATTCCTCTTTCTGGAGAACTCTTATCCTTCAAAATTCAGCTCAAAAAGCCCTTCCTTTGTGAATCTTTCTTAATTCCACCTTCCCCCTACCATCTTATCACTACTTTCTCTGTGTTATCAGAATCTCTACTATGGCCACTGTGCTTTCCTCAGTTTTGAGAGTGTCAGTCAACCCATTTACCCTAAACCCCAGTGATTAGCTCCTAAGACAACTGAAAAACTTACCAGGGCAAGGATTAGGGTAAGAGAAGTGTGGCACATAGGGCACAAACTTTATGCAAGTACATAAAACTGGTTCTTATCCAGCTTGCTTTCTTTAATAACTACCTCAGAGAACTACTATAGAATAAGCTCTCAGATTTTTATCAACTGAATGGTCAATAATATAAGAAAGTATATATGATTCAGAGAATATTTTCTGTGATGTAGAGAGGGTAGGGTCTAACACTACCACAAATAGGTTGGATAACCTTCCTGAAGCTTGTAACTGGCCAAATGGGAAGATCTACACAGCCTCCATGGTGCCTTACATGGCCATGGTCTATGGCTTGATTACTCCACATTCAAAGGAAGTTCACAAAGGAAAAGATCAGGACAGAAGGAAACAGCCACAGAAGACCCTAGCACTTGTGCTGAGGCCTGACAAATGAATGGACAGGATTTGAAGGGGATAGAGAGGGGAATGGTCATTCTAAGAATAAACATAAGGTATGAGAGAGGTACAATACATTCAAGGGAAATAAAGATAAGAGGCTGACTAGAAAAAAGAATGCATGTTAGGGTGTGAAAAATAAGCTGAGTATAAACTGGATGGTCTGGGTGGGAAGAAACAATAAAGCACTCTGAAAAATCAAGCAGGAAAATTCTGGGGTTTGGGACTGAGCAATAGGATGGAAAATACCATTTTATATTAATAGAAGACCAAGAGCTATAATTACTGAATCTCTACTAGATGCCAGATATGTCTAGGTATTATGCATAAATAATCTTATTTCATCCTTGAATCAAACCTCTGCAGTTGCTATTATCATCATCCCCATTTTACAGCTGGAGAAACTGAAATTACTGAAGTTAAGTCAAGTATTCAAGGTTACACAGCTTACAATTGGCAGAACCAGATTCAACTTACACTTTTTGCCCTAAATACACACCTTAGGTAATAGAAGTTGAAAGACAAAGGGACACAGGGAATTAGGTTTGTCTTTCTGTACCATTGAACTACAATTTGGTTAGTTTTGGGATTTCCCCCTTCCATCCCTGTGGTTCATTGTGTGATATATATTATGAATGAAAAGAAATAAACCAGATGATTTAATGTCCACAGGCTTATGAAAATAATGTTATTATGGACAGAGGTTGGGAAATTGAGAAGAAACAAAATTGGGATGAAGAAAGCAAAACAATTGCATTTTTGGTTACAGTTATCAAGTATGAAGTGGTAGCAGATGAAGTAAGAAGTGTCTTTCAAGGAGGAAGACCATCATGATTAAGGATCCAAGGAGAGGCAAGATCTAGGGAGCAAGATCAGGAAGTTGCCATGATAAGAAGTAAAATCCAGAGGTCTGGAAACAGTGAAACAGACTGGTTGGTGGAACAGCATACCTTAAGAGAAAAGCCACTCTGGGAAGGGTCCCCATTTGGGAGGTAGAAGGAGCCAAGAAGAGGTAATAGAAGGAATAATCAAACTAACAGGCAAGTAAAAATAGCACTGTGTTTATACAAAGTTAACTAAATGGATTTTCAATAAATGCAGATAGGACAAATCAAAGAAAATGTCCACAAGAAAGTTACTTCCTCTCCCCACAGGGGTAGTGTCAGATAAGACCTAGTAAAAAATGAAGACCCCTACCACATTCAGTGGTAGCAAAACCACCCTCTCTACAGCATCAGGGGAGCCAGATGGGAAGTAGTAACCAAGTGCCTTTCTCCCTCCCAGCCAAGGAACTGTCAAGGAGGCCTAGGGGGAAGGCTGAAGCACCCCAACCTATCAGTAACAGGGAGCCTCTTCTCTCCAAGTGTCAACAGAGGCCACATGGAGAATCTATGTGTCTGCACCCACCTGACAGTAAGGAAGGCAGCACTCCCTTTCACCAACCAGGGTAGTGTCAGAGGAGATCCTCTAAATCATAAGGTTTAGGAAAGAATCGTAACAATTAGGTAAGAATCAGATATCACAAAATGTCCAGATTTCAATCAAAAGTTACTTGTCATACCAAGAAATAGGAACATCTCAAACTGAGTAAGAAAAATAACACTGAAATGACATAGAAGTGAGAATTATCTGACAAGGATTTTAAAGCAGCCATCAAAAAAATGCTTCAACAAGGCCGGGCATGGTGGCTCATGCCTATAATCTCAGCACTTTGGAAGGCTGAGGCGGGTAGATCGCCTGAGGTCAGGAGTTCAAGACCAGCCTGGCCAACATAGTGAAACACCATCTCTACTAAAAATACAAAAAATTAGCTGCACATGGTGGTGCGTGCCTGTAATACCAGCTACTCAGGAGGCTGAGGTTAGAGAATTGCTTGAACCCAGGAGGCAGAGGTTGCAGTGAGCCAAGATTGCACCACTGCACTCCAGCCTGGACAATAAGAGTGAGACTCCATCTCAAAAAAAAAAAAAAGCTTCAACAAGCATTTGAATATACCTGAAACAAATGACAAGAGGATATCTCAGCAAAGAAATAGCATATGTAAAGAAGAACCAAATGGAAAATTTAGAAATAGAAAATACAACAACCAAAATTTAAAAACTCAATGACGGTCCAAGAGTTGAATGGAAGATACAAAGGAAAGAATCAATAAATCTGAAGATAGATCAATAGAAATTACCCAATCTGAAAAATAGAAAATAGACCAGAAAACAAACAAACAAAAAAATCTTCAGGGACACATGAAACTGTAACAATATATAGAACATTTGTGTCATTGAAATCTGAAATGAAGAAGAGAAAGAAATTTGAGGCTGAAAAGCATTCAAAGAATACAGTTTTCATTGGTTAATTGAGGGACTAAAAAATAAAAATAAAAAATACAGTCACCACATCATGACATTTCATTCGATGACAGACTACATATACAATGGTGGGCCCCCTAAGAGGATAATGCCATATTTTTACTCTATCTATAGTCAAGTGACATATGAATGTAATGGCTGACATTTGAGAAAGGTATATATTACATGCACACACATACACACATATACACATTTGCACATGTGCCCCCTATGGATTCATGTTGTGCAGACTCCAAATTGGATAAATCCAAAGAAATTTAATGAAAACATATTATAGTAAAACTTCAGGGCCAGACGCAGTGGCTCATGCCTGTAATTCCAGCACTTTGGGAGGCCAAGGTGGGCAGATCACCTGAGATCAGGAGTTCAAGACCAGCCTGACCAACATGGAAAAACCCCATCTCCACTAAAAATACAAAATTAGCCAGGCATGGTAGCACATGCCTGTAATCCCAGCTACTCAGGAGGTTGAGGCACAAGAATCAATTGAACTTGGGAGGCAGAGGTTGTGGTGAGCCAAGATTATGCCATTGTACTCCAGCCTGGGCAACAAGAGCGAAACTCCATCTCAAAAAAAAACTTCAGAAAACTAAAGAAAATAATCTTGAAAGTAGCCAAAAAGAAACAGTGTGTTATATATCGGAGAAAATAAGTAATGATAGATTTCTAATCAGAAACAATGAAGGCTAGAAGGATTCAGCACATTTTTCATGTGCTTAAAAAAGAAAACACACACACACACACACACACACACATACACACACCTGTCAACTCAGAATTCTATAACCAGAGAAAATACCTTTCAGAAATAAAGGAAAAATCAAGAAATGTTCAGATAAAGAAAAACTGAGACTTGTTCACCACCCTATCTACTCTTAAAAAACAATGGCTAAAAGAAGTTCTGTAAACTGAAAAGAAATGATAAAAGAAGAAAGTCACAGGTGAGCTGTGAAAGCAATGTCAGTAGTATAGAGAAAGCAGTATCAAACTATGAGATGTAGAACAGAACGGTGGTACTAAAAAGGAAGAAGCCAGGGGGGACCACTGTAAGTCACAAGAGGAGACGAGTTATATGGGGTGGGGCTAGGGTAGGGGTAGGGAAGTATGGCATATTGATTAGAAAGTACAGAGCGTTCAAGTCCAGGTCGGGCATGGTGGCTTATGCTTGTTATCCCAGAACTTTTTGAGGCTGAGGCAGGCAGATCACCTAAGGTCAGGAGTTTGAGACCAGCCTGGCCAACATCGTGAAGCCCTGTCTCTACTAAAAATACAAAAACTTAGCCAGGTGTGGTGGTGGGCACCTTTAATCCCAGCTACTCGAGAGGCTGAGGCAGGAGAATCACTTGAACCCAGGAGATGGAAGTTGCAGTGAGCCGCGATCATGCCACTGCACTCCAGCCTGAGTGACAGAGCAAGACTCCATCTCAAAAAAAAAGAAGGCTGGTCCAAGTGCAGTGGTGTTTACAACTAATTGATCACAAGTAGTTACAGATTTCTTTATTCCTTCTCCACTGCCACTGCTTCACTTGACTAGCCTTTAAAAAAACAAAGAAGAAAGTACAGAGGGTTCAAGTCTCTATTCATCCTCTTTCCAACTGTATGCCCTCTTTATTTCTTACCCTTTCCAAGCCTTGGTTTCCCCCCTTTTTAATGGTAATAATAGTAGCAACCTCGTAAGGCTATTATAAAATTTAAATGCGACAACACTTTTACAGTATTTAGCACAGTGTCTGGTGTGTGAATGTAATGGCTCAAGAAATGCTATTCCTATTCTTAGTAGCTAAAATAGCTATTTTAGCTATTTTAAAGAAGAGGAACTGGCCTAAGGGAATGTTGTTCTCAGGAGGCAAACTTAATACCAAAAGTCCATTATAAAAAGAAGGGAAGAAATAAAGAGGACATACACAGAACAGGGTGGAGTGTGGTGTTGTGGAGATGGCTATAGGTGCACAGAGCACAAATATAACATAAAACAAGAGAAATAAAGTTACTGTGATCAGAAAGACGTGTTCAAACTCTGGCACCACAACTTTCTAACTGACACATCCTGGAAAAGCAATTTGACCTCCCCAAGCTTCAACTCTGTCATTCCAGAAATGGAAATAATAAGCCTGACCTTACGTATATCATCTCTGAACCTTCTTCACAACTCTATAGAGTACTGGAAATCTCAGGTATCTAATAAATGATAATATTATTTCTCAGAATAGAAGAAATCGAGAATTGATGAAAGGATACATTCAGAGAGGAAGCTGGGAAGTCATGGTATGGATATATGGCTGGAGATGAGGCATCTATTTTAGATAGACTCAATCTTTTTTAGAAAAGAGGCAAACTCAACTGTTGAGAGTGAGAGAGGGCAGGGAGAGATGGGGACCTCATAGGAAAACAGAAGATGTAAGCAATTTTCTCTGCAATTTCTCAGAACAGTTAAGTTGAAAGGGACTTGAGGAATGATTTAATTCTTTCTCTGCCTCCATTTTATGAATGATAACAGGCAAATTTGTTCTTTAAAGGGCCAGATAGTAAATATTTAGAGCTTTTGAACCAAAGAGTTTCTGTGCTAATAACTCAACTCTGTCATTGCAGAACAAACAGAGAGCTATGAAAGTAGGGCTGTGTTCCAATAAAACTTCATTTATAGACACTGAAACTTAAACTTCATATAATTTTCAGGTTCATAAAATATTCTTTTGACTTTTTTAAAGCATTTTAAAATGTATCAGCTGGGCACAGTGGCTCATGCCTGCAATCCCAGCACTTTGGGAGGCCAAGGTAGGAAGATCTCTTGAGCCCAGGGGTTCAAGATCAGCCTGGGCAACATAGTAAGACCTCATTGCTACAAAAATAAAATAAAATAAAAATTAGCCAGGTATGGTGGTGCACCTGTAGTCTCACCTCCTTGGGAAGCCGAGGTGGTAGGATTGCTTGAGCCTGGAAGGTCAAGTGAGTCAAGATGGTACTACTGCATTACAGCCTGGGTAACAGTGCAAAACCATGTCTCAAAAAGAAAAAAAAATCAACTATTTTAGCTCACAGGATATACAAAAACATGCAGACTCATAGTTTGCCAACTCCTACCATATAGTGGTTATGAGCTCAGGCTAAAGAGAGTCAGACAGGAGTTTGAATCTCTCCCTTACAATTCACTAAAAGTAAAACTTCAGCTATGGAAGCTATTTCTATAGCTTCCATAGAATCTTTGTGAAGGTTAAATGAGATTACGCATGTAAATGAGCTTAGCAGAAGGCCTGATATAAAGCCAAACCCAAGGTAACCAAAACAACAAACAGAAATATTGGACCCAGGGAAATGCAGAGAACCCAATTAGTTAACATCTAAACCAGAATCAAAACCTGTGTGTCCATCTACTCAATGCAATGCTTTTTCCAGTCCCATAGCTGTTAGTAGACTTAGCTTTACAAGAAGTCAGCCATCACCGGGCATGGTGGTTCATGCCTGTAATTCCAGCACTTTGGGAGGCCAAGACAGGTGGATCTCCTGAGGTCAGGAGTTCAAGACCAGGCTGGCCAACATGATGAAACTCTGTCTTTACTAAAAATGCAGAAAAATTAGCAGGTGTGGCAGCAGGTGCCTGTAGTCCCAGCTGCTCAGGAGGCTGAAGCAGGAGAACTGCTTGAACCTGGGAGGAGGAGGTTGCAGTGAGCTGAGATCACGCCACTGTACTCCAGCCTGGGTGATAAGAGTGAAACTCTGTCTCAACAAAAAAAAAAGAAGTCAGCCATTCATGAATTATAATTCAGTGCTGCTAGAAAGTCTCTTGTCCTCTCAGAACTGTTTCCTCATCTTTGAGATTTCACCACAGGAGCAATGCACATTCTCTGGATGAGTTCTCAATTCACATTCTATTAGCTACACTTACATGTAATGTATTGGCTACTTTTTCAGTGGCTCTTTAGACACTAGGTTTTCACAGGAAATGTAAAGAGAAAAATGTGGTAAGGCAATAAAACAGAATTATTATTCAGCTATAAAAAGAATGAAGTACTGATATATGCTACAACACGAATGAACCTTGAAGACTTCTTGCTAAGTGGTAGAAGTCACACATAAAAGGCCATACATTGTATAATTCCATTTACAGAAATATCAAGAACAGGTGAATCCAAAGAGATGGAAAGGAGATTAGTGGTTTCCTTTCAGGGACTGGAGGAAGAAGAGTTGAAGAGCAACAGCTTAATGAGTACAGGGCTTCCTTCTGTGACGATGACAGTGTTTTGGAACTAGATGGTGGTGATCATTGCACAACCTTGTGAATAAACATAAAGCCACTCAATTGTACATGCTAAAATAATTAAAACGATGAATTTTATATTATGTGTGTTTAGCCACAATAAAAATACATACATATACAGTTGAACCTTGAACAAGGATTTGAACTGCACAAGTCCACTTATAAATGGATTTTTTTCAATAAAAGTTTCACCAAGTGTGTCTGCCTCTCCTGCCTTCTCCTCCACCCCTGCCACCCCTAGACAGCGAAACCAACTACTCTTCTTCCTTCTCCTCCTTAGCCTACTCAATGTGAAGACAATGAGGATGAAAACCTTTATGATGATCCGTTTCTACTTAGTAAACATAGTTTCTCTTCCTTATGATTTTCTTAATATCATTTTCTTTTCTCCAGCTTAGGTTATTGTAATAACATAGTATATAATACATACAGAATACAAAATATATGTTAATCAATGGTGTACGTTATTGGTAAGGCTTCTGGTCAACAGTAGGCTATTGATAGTTAAGTATCAGAGGAGCTAAAGGTTATATGCAGCAGGGCACGGTGGCTCATGCCTGCAATCCCAGCACTTTGGGAGGCTGAGGTGGGAGGACCACCTGAAATCAGGAGTTCAAGACCAGCCTGGCCAACATGGTGAAACCCTGTTTCTACTAAAAATAAAAATAAAAATTTTAAATTAGCTGGGCCTGGTGGTGGGAGCCTATAGTCCCAGCTCCTTGGGAGACTGAGACAGGAGAAACACTTGAACCTGGGAGATGGAGATTGCAGTAAGCCGAGATCCTGCCACTGCACTCCAGCAGCCTGGGTGACAGAGTGAGACTGTGTCTCAGAAAAAAAAAAGAAAGAAAGAAAGAAAAAGAAAGAAAGAAAGAAAGAAAGAAACAGAGAAAAAATGTTATATACAAATTTTCAGTTGCATGGAGGTTCAGTGTCCCTAATCCTCACATTGTTCAGGGTCAACTATATAAAGAGGATGCTTGAGGATTCTGCACGTGTGACAACATACTCTCCTATGAGAAGAAGGAAGAGGAAAGACTTGAAAAGGGAGGATGAATTTAACAAAGACCAGCTTAGTTCACTTTACAGGTTTGATGGAGGCTTGCCCTGGATACTGATAAAAATAATATTCCTTCTTTTGCTTTTTTTAATGTTTGGATTTATGGTATCAGAAACTTATTTCTTCTAAAGGTACTTACTGACCACCTACTATGTGCCAGACACTGAGCCTGGATCCGAAAATAAAACATTGTAACAAGATAGAAAAGTGTTTCTTAAAATTATTTCCAAGGTGTAAATAACCAAAGCAAAAACTCCCATACAGGCATTTTTGCAAAACTACATACAAAATATTTACTGTACAATCACTATTATTAAATAAAAATAATTATAGTATTTCTTCATCAATTCTCATTTAACTCTGCCTATTAGCATGCCCAACAGTAAGCGAAAGGAAGTAAAAGTTCTTTGGATCAAGAAAATCAAAGAACTGTGCTCTTGGAAGGGGCGGGGTTAGAATGGCAGAAGCTCCAGGAAAAGGATGGAATTTAGATGAGATCTGTTAATTTACAAACTTGTGATCTTTCCAAAGCTAAATCTCTACAAAGGACAGAGAAGTATGACAGCTGTTCACTTCTTTTAAAGTGTTGTTTGCAGTCTAACAATCTAATGCTGCTGGCAGCACATCAATTTTTTTTTTCTTTTAAGTCGATTTCAAATGATTGGAATATATTTGAAATTATTGTTTTTTTGGCAGGGCACTGTGGCTTACGCCTGTATTCCCAGAACTTTGGGAGGCCGTGGAGGGCAGATCACCTGAAGTCAAAATTTCGAGACCAGCCTGATCAACATGGCAAAACCCCATCTCTACTAAAAATATAAAAATTAGCAAGGTATCGTGGTGGGTGCCTGTAATCTCAGAAGGCTGAGGCAGGAGAATCTCTTGAACTCAGGAGGTAGAGGTTGCAGTGAACCAAGATCATGCCACTGCACTCCAGCCTGGGCAATAGACTGAGACTCTGTTGAAAGAAAGAAAGAGAAAGAAAGAAAGAAAGAAAGAAAGAAAGAAAGAAAGAAAGAAAGAAAGAAAGAAAGAAAGAAAGAAAGAAAGAAAAGAAAGAAAAAGAAAAGAAATTATTGTTTTTTTATGAACATCAGGTCTAAACCAACTCACAAGGCCAATGCTATCCTTTCCTTGAAGACTTCACAACCTTTCTTAATCTTACATTCTAGCATTTACAACTCGTATACAAGGGCCATTCTTCCTCTATATCCATTGTTTATCTTTTATTCCTAGCAGAATATGAAAAAATGCATTTTGGAAAGCAAACATGGGTCAGTTTCATATATAAATTCAGGTTACTATTAGTGTCGTTCATTTCTTCAGGCTTTTACCAAGAACAAAAGCATGGATGATTTCCTTGAGCCCAAATGGAATGCAGGAAGGGTAAAGTGTTTGAGATATTTCATCCGCTAGCATTCACCCATCTTAATTTTATACTTTTGCTTTTGTACCATATCTCTGTATTCAGATTTTTTGGCCTTAACGCATTTTCCTAATCAAATTAGATAATTCTTTAAAACAATAGTATGTAGTGACCATTCAGTTACGGATGAAAAAACTGAGGCCCAAGGCATTTCGAGGATGTAGATTAGATCACAGATCTTGTTAAAAATATAGATAACTAATTTTTTTCTCTGATTTGTTGCTAAGTTTGTTGCTAAGAACTATGCAAGGCTGTGGATACAGACTTTGGAAATTTCAAGATTAAAAGAAAGTGGAAAATAAAAAAATAATGTTAACTGCTTATGAAATTTGGAAGAGCCCACCTTAGGTGTGGTTTTGCATTTTATCATAACCTCGGTGCATTTTCCTGCACTTCTGTAAGACTCTGGAACCCTGGAGCACTCTCCTGTTTCAGAGATTAAGACTGACTTCCAAAGACCCAGAGGCTCCAGCTCTAGAACACAGAGGCTGAGTTTTCTGTTCTGTAAAACCTCCAAAATGGCAGGCACTTAAATGTGAGTGAGTAGCAGTCGCATGACCTCATGAAAGAGGCAAATGGGGAGAGCCAGCAAGCTCCCTGGTTCTTGGCAGGCAGGAATGCTAAGTTACTTAGCTAAAAAACAAAAAGCAGAAGGGGAGACATACCGTATGAATGAAAACCTTATAATCAGACCTCGAGGCATGTCCTGTTGAACAGAGGCAAGTGCAAGTTGGAGAAATGCCAACAAAATGTCATTATGAGTTGAGTCATCAAATGGTAGTTAAAGAAAACTATGTTCAGTACTAATCAACCAGTGCAAACTCTCTTCTCTGTAAAGGTTGGTATCTTTTACTGGTAGATTTGCCAAAAGAGAACTCTTCAAAGCCAATTTGGCTGTCCATTCCACTCTGAGCTCAAAATATTAACAAAAACCTGTTGCTAAGGGACATAGATGCATAGTTGAGTCTAAAATACAAAATGATGCTAATCTAGCTGCTGGAAGAAATCCTTTCTCAGCAGCACTTCATAGTATATTGAAGTCATGCAATGAATGCCTCCTCAACTGCAAGGCCTTCTGTACCTTGGCTCCTGTCTGTTTCTACTATCTTATCTCTCACTGATCTGCTAGGTGACCCCTACATCCCAACCATACAGAACTTTAGAATTTCTTGGAAACTGGTGTCGTTTCACCCTGCCCCACAGACTAAAGCTGTGAGAGCTTTGACTGCCCACTCCCAATCCTTGATTCTCACATTCACCTTTCAAGAACCAAGCAGTTCATAATCACTTTCCCTTTGAGCTATCATTATATCACAAATACTGGCAGAGACATCTGTCCCCCATTAGAATGTGAGTTTCTCAAAAGTAGGAATCATCTCTCAGTACACTCTCCATGCCTAGCAGTGAACCACACAGGGAAGCAGCTAATAAATGTCCAAGGAATTAATAAATGGAAGAATGGCTATATGCACGATTGAACAGACCCACTCAATCAGCAGATGACCGACTGAATAAACAGAAATCCTGATTTCCACCATGCCTGGTGCTCTTGTTTGTTTTATATCTTTAAGCCTTAGGAGTTAGCATCTGTCTTTATAGGAAGACTAGAAGGGCTCCCCAGAGAGTCAAAGTCTGACTTAGCTTCAAGATGCACTGAGATGCTGACAGCAGCCTAGGCATGAGTTTTACAAGATCTGTTTTCCATACTTGGCTCACTGCAACCTTGGCCTCTCCAGTTACTTAATCTCTCGTGGTCATAATTGCTTAATCTATAAAATGAAGTGGGTGGCCTAGCTGATTTCCAAAGTCCCTGCTACGTGTAATATTCCATGATTCTAAAGCTTTGTCTTTAGATTTTGCCTGATATATCTTGCCCTGACTCTTTGTACTATATATAATTGGGCAACTGTCACATCATTGGACAATTAAGCTTGTACTTGTCACTTAACCATTAGAGAGCACCAGCATGCCTTTTCTGGGTTGTTCTCTTGGTTCAAGGGCATTGCCTCAGTTTGCTCACCAGAGGGTATTGTAGCCCTTTTTACTGCTCCAGTATAAAGGTAACCAGAAACAGAACAAATGATAGTATATATTGTCTGAGTCTCTTACCCTCACAAAGAATATAAGCAAATCTAAGAATATGTATCTGCAATAACCAATATTTAAAAAAAAAATTTTTTTGTTTTAGGTTCCAGGTTATATGTGCAGAACATGAAGGTTTGTTATATAGATAAACATGCACAATGGTGGTTTGCTGCACCTATTAACCCATCACCTAGGTATTAAGCCCCACATGCATTAGCTATTCATCCTGATGCTGTCCCTTCCCTACCCCTCCTGACAGGCCCCAATGTTTGTTGTTCCTCTCCCTGTGTCCATGTGTTCTCATTGTTCAGCTCTCACTTATAACTGAGAACATGTGGTATTTGGTTAACTGTTCCTGTGTTAGTTTGCTGAGGATGATGGTTTCCAGCTTCACTCATGTCCCTGCAAAGGACATGATCTCATTCCTTTTTATGGCTGCATAGTTATTCCATGGTGTATATATACCACATTTTCTTTATCCAGTCAATTACTGATGGGCATTTGGGTTGCCTATCGTATATACTATCATTTTTTCTGTTGCTTGGGTTGCCCACCAAGTCTTTGCTCTTGTAAATAGTGCTATAATATACATATGTGTGCATGTATCTTTATAATAGAATAATTTATATTCCTTTGGGTATATACTCAGTAATGGAATTGCTAAGTTAAATGGAATTTCTGGAGGAAAAATCAAGTACTTAATGACTAATGGTATGTAACCTTATAAGGAGTTTGTATTAAAAGAATGATGTGGCCAGGTGCAGTGGCTCACGCCTGTAATCCCAGCACTTTGGGAGGCCGAGGCAGGCAGATCACAAGGTCAAGAGATCGAGACCATCCTGGCCAACATGGTGAAACCTCGTCTCTACTAAAAATACAAAAAAATTAGCCAGACGTGGTGGCACATGCCTGTAATCCCAGCTACTTGGGAGGCAGAGACAGGAGAATCACTTGAACCCAGGAGGTGGAAGTTGCAGTGAGCCAAGAATGCGCCATTGCACTCCAGCCTGGGCAACAAGAGCGAAACTCCATCTCAAAAAGAAAATAAAAAAAAAAGAATGATGTAAAAACACCACAGGTCACAACACTACAAAGCTTCATTTAAATATCAGTCTAGCCAGTCAAATATGTTGCTTTCATTTGCTTAATGCATTTCCTTTCAGTCTGAGTATGACATCAGCCACTTGACTGTCCCTTCTGTTCCCTGTGCCCAGATAACCTGGATCTACAGCACCTCTAAAGTGGGTAGTGAGCCATGGGGTAACACCTCATGTGCACAGGGGTGAACATCTGACTCAGATCCAACCACTCCTCATAACATTATCCAATTTTTCTCTCTTTTTTTTTTTTTTGAAAGATAGAGAATGTAATCTCAGACCAGGAGTGTAAGTAGCCAAAATATGGTTAAGTACTAAAACAACTACATGTCATATAGATGCAAGCAAGTTACAGGAAGATGACTCTTTTAAATTATGTGTATGTTGATTAATGAATGAGCAAAAAGCCTGGTCCACAAAGGAAGGCAGAAAGCACAGAAGACCCTCAGAGGAAAGCCAAATGAGGGTCCCAGCAAAGGGAGGGGATAGACTGGATAAAGAAAGAGGGAGGGAGTCAGAGAGTACATTACTTAGATCCCATCCAGCCCAGCTGTACACCCTGCAATTAGATTCCATGAAATTCTTCCTGACACAGACTTTTACTTAAGGTAAAACAAAATACACATAAATACACAAACACATGCACTTATTTGTAATCACACTCCAGATATATTTACATCCATTCTTCCTGCATCACAGGCATCTTTCCATTAATGGTACTGCCCTTTCCTCACAACCTATTACACCAAGTGAGTATTTGATAACTTAAGCTATCCTCTTACTATTATAATTATTGTATATAATTATATGTGTAATATACAATAAGGATGTTTCTATTTTTCACTGTTTGGACACAGCAGTGGTACAGAAAGAAGCTGAACTTTAATATTTAAATAAACGAGATTCAAATCCCAGCTCTGCACCCATTAGTCGTATAATCTGAGACAAGTTACTTACCAAAGTTGCAACTTCCTCCTTTGTAAAAAGGAGATAAATATTGCCTACTGCCCAGGTTTTTAGAAGGATAAGACCTAATTAATAAAGTGCTTATCACAAAGCCTTGCACACAGTAGCCTATAATGACTTTTATAGGCTAGATTCTCAGAAATAAAAATGCTGGATCAAAGGGTATGAAAATTGTGCAGGTTCTTGATATGGGCCACATGCTTTCCCAAAGACTGAGTGAGTCTCTCTACATCCCCCTGATGTATTTTTAGAACAGAATAGCAGTACAACCCTTTTTCTAGCACTTACATTTCTTCTAACCAGCTTTGCCTTGGTTGTAGAAGTCTAGGGTTGCTTGTTCACATTAGACTGTGCACTCCCTCTAATCTGAGAGAGAAAAGCAGTAGCTGGTTTCTGTCTCAAATGGAGTGGCTTGACAATCCAGCTGATTCGCTACTTCCTGTTTTCCTCTGACTTCGTTGGTCCCACTTAGAGAGCTGTGTACAGGTACTCAGCATGGAAGATAAGTCTGGGCTTGTTTTAAACAAGCCCCAAACTAGTTTCTGTTGCTCTTTTTCTGTGTGTCCTTCTACACCCTACCTACCTAGGCTTCTTATGAATGCATCGTCACATAATAGCTGGATGAACAAAGATTGCTGCTGAAGCTGAAAAAAACAGAGATGTTTATTCATTTCTTAAAGGCAGAACTAATATGGAATAAAAACTTACATGACTGCCTGGATTCTGCAGCTTGGTTTCTTGAATCTTTTCACTCTCCAACCCCTGGTTTCCAGTTGGCCCATCTATTTTATTATTTATTTATTTTTGAGACAGAGTTTTGCTCTGTCACCCAGACTGGAGTGCAGTGTCCTGATCTTGGTTCACTGCAACCTCCACCTTCCAGGTTCAAGCGATTCTCACGCCTCAGCCTCCCGAGTAGCTGAGATTACAAGCATGTGCCACCATGCCTGGCTAATTTTTTTTATTATTTTTTTTTTATTTTTAGTAGACACAGGATTTCATCATGGTGACCAGGCTGGTCTTGAACTCCTGACCTCAAGTGATCCACCCACCTCAGGCTCCCAAAATGCTGGGATTACAGGCATGAGCCACTGTGCCCAGCCTATTTTATTATTTCTTCCTTCACCTTCCATGTTGATTCATCTAATTCTTGACTTTCTGCTGAGCCTCTGCTGCTCACTTGTTCTTTTGTTATTCAGATCACCTGTCCCAAGACTATCTCTCCACCCAGCTCCAAGGGATACCCTGGCCCCAGCCTCACCTTCCTGTGACTTTCTCTGCATTGCCCACCTGGCCCCCACACTTAACGCCTACTGCCATCAACACCCCAGCAGGACAATCTGATGGATGATGGACATCTGTTCTCAGCTGGAAAAGTTCCTTTCCACTGACCTTACCCCCAACCACCACCTCATACAGCATGCCTAACAATTTCTTTCCTTGTTGTCCTTTCTTACTGAAACAGCTCCTGATACTTTACTCATAATTTTATGCTAAAAATACCCAGATCACATAAAGAAAACAAAGCTGCATATTAGCCTCTAGGAAATATACACATAGTTGAAAAGATCTTTGTTAATAATCAATATTGCAAGAACTTGGTAACACGTGAATATCTTTTTTTTTTTTTTAAGACTTATAGGCCTTGTCTAAAAATAAGCTTAGCCATAGCTTGGTTCTTCTTCTTCTTCTTCTTCCTTCTCTCTCTCTCTTTCTCTCTCTCTCTCTTTCTCTCTCTCTCTCTCTCTCTCTCTCCTCTCTGTCTCTTTAGAGCCAAGGTCTTACCCTATTGCCCAGACTGGAGTGCAGTGGAATGATCACTGCAAACTTGAACTCCTAGGCTCAAGTCATCCTCCCGCCTCAGCCACCCAAGCATCTATGACTACAGACACACACCACCATGCCTGGCAATATTTTTTTTCACTTTTTGTAGAGACAGAGTCTCACTATGTTGCCCAGGCTGGTCACAAAACTCCTAGCCTCAAGTGATCCTTCTGTCTCAGCCTCCACCCTCACTGGGGGTACAGGTATGGGCCACCAGCCCAGCCCACTCTCTCCCTCTGAAGCTTTGTCCTGATAGGACTAGGACCATTTGTTACCATGGGAAGGATGATCCTTTCTCCCAACCACCAAGTCCTGTCCCTCCATCTATATGTCAAAGGTACTGTGACAATCACAGAGAGTGTTGCATAGGTCTCATTACCACTAAACACAAATTCCCTTTTGGTAATCAATAAAGCAACAGTATGTGTTGTGTGTGTGTGTGTGTGTGTGTGTGTGTGTGTGTGTGTGTGTGTGTGTCTGTGTGTGTGTCTTTAGAAGCATCCAGTCTGTCATTAACAATTAAATTTAAAAAAATAAAAAAATTTAAAAAAAACAGAAGAAAGGGTAGGTAGTCTGACTATTCAAGGAGCAGATGGGAAGTCTCTTGTTTTACTTCCTTATTCTCTTGAGAACCACACTGCAAGTTGTGCTATACCAAGTTAAGTTCCTTCCTCTACCAACAGACTTTCCCGATCTTCCCAGGCTGAGTTATGCACCCACCTTCCTCGGTGTCCTACCCGCATCTTATACCAAAACTCACATGCTCTTCACACACAGTAGCATCAGTTCGCTGACGATGTTTGTCTGCCATGTTATGGGTTGAACTATGACCTCCTAAAATTAATATATTGAAGTCCTAGCCATCAGCATCTCTGAATGGGACCTTAGCTGATGACAGACGATGTCATTCTGGAGTAGGGTGGGCCCCGACTTTAATATGACTGGCTTCCTTATAAAAAGGGGAAATTTTGACACAGACACACAGACAGGCAGAATGCCATGTGAACATGAAGGCAAAGTCTGGTCTATGAGTATACAAAGGAAGAAATGCAGAGATTGCCAGCAAACACCAGAAGCTAGGGAAGAAGCACAGAACAAGTTTTCCTCTTATGGCCTTCAGAAGGAACCAACTCTGCCACCGTCTTGGTCTTGGACTTCTGGCCTCCAGAATTGCAATACAATAAATTTCTGTGATTTAAGCTACCCAATTTGTGGTACTTTGTTACAGTAGCTCTAGCAAACATATACATCCCACCAGAATATGAGCTTCTTGAGGGTAATAAAAGGATTCTATTCATTTTTGTATCAACCTAGCACAGAGCAAGGTACAGATAATTTATTTAGTTGTTCCATAATGCCTCTTAAATGCAACCAAGAAACAGCTAGTCCTCCACCTCCCATGTCTTGCTCAACACTGACTAGCTATCCTGTCCTTAGAGAGGGTTATATCAAAAAGAAAGAATGAAACTTGGGATGGGAAACAATTATTCTAGACTAAATATATTAACATTTCTCAATCTCATTCTTAAACCAACATGGGAATTAAATCTGCATTTTTTTCCTCTACTTTCCTTACAACATGAAGGCTCATTCAGAAACAAAGTCTCAAGCAAGGAGACTTTGCAGGCCACTGGAATGAGATGATATGGCTGGCAGGTCTTCTACCTGGCTGGGTCATATGTTGTCTTTAACTGCACAGCAAGGTGAGGCCAAAATGGCCCTATGGCTTGCATGGATCTGACTAGGGGTGACTCAGTTCACCTCCTTCACACTGTACTGACTGTTTGAATGGAGTTATTGAGGGAAAGAAGGTGACTAAGTGCTAGGTTCACAGAGAAACAGCCCACTGTGAGCTATATGTCAGTCTGTTTTTGAAACCAAAATAATAAAAGAAAAAATGTATTTAATCTATCAATTGTATCAAATACATTTATCTTTTACACTATGTAATATTTTTTATTTTTATGTTTATCTTTTTATCTTTTAGTACTGTATTTTTCTGAAATTAAAAATAGAAAATAAATTATGAACTCCCTTGCTAATATCCAATATCATGCTTGAGAAAGTCAATTTGGTAATAGAAAGAACTTTCCGGAACACTATTTTACTTGAGGTAAATAAAATGAGAATTCAAAAGTACATTGAACAGGTTTCCTTCTCCTATACTGATTTCAGATGATTTCAGAAAAACAAAAAGAACTGGAAAAGGCAGGTTGGCTTGTTAGCAGGTTATAAAAAATGAAAATTACAGCTATGCCCAAGCTCTAGAAAACATTCCCTGACCCAGCTAGACACTGATTATTGAACCAACAGCTTGCTTACATAATTACAGTATGTCTATAAACCTGGTTGATATGATATACTTGTTTAACTATTAACCTCTAGATTTCCTGGAGTTTCCACAATACAAAAAACACCTAAAAGTATGAGATATGATATACTCCATTTATTCACCTATTGCAATCACAAGCAATAGCTACAGCATTAATCTTGGTAAGAAAAAGGAAGTCCTTAGAAAACTCAGGTAAGATCTCTTAAGCTTCAGATATTTTGCTGGGGCATTTTCTTTCTTTCTTTTTTTCTTTCTTTTTTATCCTTCTAAAGAACTGCTCTATTTTATTGTTCTATTGCGCCACCAGATACTAGAAGTCAAGAGTCCTTCCCATACTTATGTTGGATCTAATTCCACATTGATTCTAAAAATCACAATGATACCTCCACACCTATTGTCAACACTTTTGTGATCTTCCCAACTCATAGCACCTCTTTTAAGCTAATCTAGGATTCCAGTTTAGAAGCTATACATTTCTGTGCTTTTCTTACCTCCTCCTAGACAATAACCTCCTTAAGGGCTGGAAGGAAAGGAAAAATGAAGCAAACGTATGTTTATAGAGAGAGTACTATAGCAAAGTACCTCAAACATAAAGTGCACTCAATAAATATTTGTTGAATCAACAAATGCCAAGCATTGGCCAAAGCGTATTACATATATGACCTTGCTTAATCTTCGTAAAGACCTCGTGAATGAGTGTCAGTCTTTTTATTTAGAAGGTGAGGAAACTGAAGCTAGAGGCTAAGTAGGTTTTCCAAGACCACCTGGCTAATCAGTGTAGAGTAAAGTCAAACGCATTTCTGTCTATTTCCACCCAGCATGATGTCTTAAACATAAAAATGGATCAAAAATGCATAAGTTGAGCCAGGAACAGTGGCACTGTCTGTAATTTCAGCTAAACAGGAGGATGTTTGAGCCCAGGAGTTGAGACCAGACTGGGCCACATAGCAAGATCCTGAATCAAAATAAACAAAAACAAACAAACAAAAAACTGTTGAATTGATCTAAACAAACACCTTATCCAAGTTCTCTTTTTACGTATATCCAGAGTTTTGATTTTTTTTTTCACATGGCAAAGGTGTTTAGGAAGAGGTAAAAAAAACTGCGAAGTCTGCCTTGCAAGGTTTACAAATATCACAAAAAGGTTATCTCTACATTTACTTCAAAATAATTTCCATACTCTTTACTATTCTGTTCCCACTGATTCTTCAGATTCTAGCCTTACACTTATGGCTAATTCCTCTCATCCCATTTGGGACTGGAGGAGGGACAATAAAGGTAGAGGATAAATAAGTTGGCACTCAACAACCAGACCATCTATTTCCAAAGCTTCGGCATGGGATCATGAAAGACAACTGAGGCACAGGTATGGTTGCTCTGCTTTGGCTGGAGAGAAAGCTGAGAAAGAATTCATTGATTTAAAAGGAAATTCATTTCCATCCCCATCTACCTACTCTGCCACAAAAACAGGCAATTCTAGTTTCCTCTACTCTGTCCAGTACAAGAGGAAAACATTGAAGATGTGGGTTCATTCATCATTTCAAGGAAACTGCACTTGTTACATTTACATGGAAACAACCAGGAAAAAAATAACTCACTAAGCCAAAAAGGGGTTGCAGTATTCCCATATTTATGTATGCTACCACATTGGCCATGTTCTTGTTACAATACAAGAACAATTTAACTTAGATGTATAAAGAAACACACAAGGTTTGAGTTTGCTTAGTTTCTATGTGATACAACCTACAGGACAGCAAATGGAAGCAATATTTGTTACCTACATTTTAAGATAACATTCCTGTATATACAGACCAGTAACTATCAGTGGGCCAAGTGTAATCAGCCTCCTTCAACCAATGAGCAGTTTCTACTTGGAATTCAACCTTAAGAATCAAAATAAGTCAGATTCTGTAGTCTGTGATCAAAAGACATATAAAGGGACATGTCACAAAGAATCTATAAATAGATAGATATAGGTCAGCCCTTCTTAATTACCATAATTGGCCCTAGTATGTCCAAATTTATCCAAATTCCTACAGAATACATTTGTTTTTCTTTCTTCAACCATGTCTTTTGTGGATTCCAAATCTTTATTTTAGAGTGACAGCTCAAGTGGAGTAGCCAGGAGCTCAGATTCTGAGGTGAGACAGACCTTGACGAAAGCCTGTGCTCTGCCACTATCTGTTTGGTAAGTGAAGCAAGTTCTTAACCTCTCTGGCCTCAGTTTGCTGATCTACAAAATGGGACATCACCTCACTTATCCATAGTGAGAGTAAATGATATAATTCACATTCATCACTAAGCACAATATCTGGAGCACAGAAAGAATCACAGCAGTGATACCATCTGGGATGGTAGAAATTAGCACTTCTTTGTACGTGACTTAAATTTACATCATTCTGGATATGGTGAACAAATCTGGGCTCATTCTACCAAAGCTCCTCTGTCTACATGTAGCTTTCACCTCCCTTCATTTTCAGACCCTCTATCAAAACCTTCTCTCCTAAATACACCCAATATCCACAATTTAAGCAACTCTGTAAGCACAAAGAATATTCATTTTCCTTTTTTTTTTTTTTGAGATGGAGTCTCACTCTGTCGCCAGGCTGGAGTGCAGTGGCATGATCTTGGCTCACTGCAACCTCTGCCTCCTGGGTTCAAGTGATTCTCCTGCCTCAGCCTCCTGAGTAGCTGGGACTACAGGCACATGTCACCATGCCCAGCTAATTTTTGTATTTTTAGTAGAGATGGGTTTTCACCTTGTTGGCCAGGGTGGTCTTGATCTCTTGACCTCATGATCCACCCCCCTCGGCCTCCCAAAGTGCTGGGATAACAGACGTGAGCCACTGTGCCTGGCCTAAGAATATTAAATCTCAAAAGAAAATTGCCCACCCAGGGTTGGGGGTTAATATAAGAAAACAGCTCTAAACTTCACAGGAGATGATAACTGGAAACCTCTCTGGGTACCATGGAGGGAGACTTCCGTATTTACACAAAAGAAATTATGGAACCTCTGAGCTGGGTCATGAATAATCAACAAGCCAGGCATGGTGGTAGCATAAGAGTTATTTTTTATTTCTTAGGTTGGTGCAAAGTAATTGCGGGTTTTGCCATTAAAAGCGATAGCAAAAAACGCTGTTACTTCTGCACCAACCTAATACTTTCTAAGTGAAATGTGGGATCAATAAAGGAGAATGAAGAGACTGGGGGAAGAATTAATAAACAGCTTCTCATGGAAGGGAAGAAAAAAAGAAAAGAAATATAAAGCAAACAGGAAGAACACAACTAAAGGGAAAAGACCCCAGGACGGGCAAAAGGAGACGGGTAACTTAATTCAGAGGAAATGAGCAATGACCTACAATTCTTATAACTAGGAGAGACAGCACTCAGACATTTCCTGTGGGCTGGGCCCAAGAGGTCTCTGGCTGAGCAGCAGACCAGTATTATTTAGGTTAACAACTTCCAATGAAAGCCAGAGAGGAATGTTTTCTGGGAGCTCTGTCATGAAGAGACCCCACTATTCGATTGAATAAAGTCATAAAGGGTCAACAAACATTTTCTGAAAAGGACCAGATAGTAAATATTTCTGGCTTTGTGGGACACAGGGGCTGTGGCAAAACTACTCAACTCCACAGCTGCAGAGCAAAGAGCAGCCATGGAAAACATATAAATGAATGACCATAGCTGTGTTCCAGTAAAACTTTATTTGTGGATGCTGAATTTGAATTTTGTATCATTTTCATGTGTTATGAAACATTGATTGTGATTTTTTTTTTCAATCATTTAAAAATTGGAAAACCGGCCGGGCACGGTGGCTCACACCTGTAATCCCAGCACTTTGGGAGGCCGAGGCGGGCAGATCACGAGGTCAAGAGATCGAGACCATCCTGGCCAACATGTTGAAACCTCGTCTCTACTAAAAATACAAAAAAATTAGCCGGGCATCGTGGCACGCGCCTGTGGTCCTAGCTTCTCGAGAGGCTGAGGCAGAAGAATAGCTTGAACCCAGGAGGTGGAGGCTGCAGTGAGCCAAGATTGCGCCACTGCACTCCAGCCTGGTGACAGAGCAAGACTCCGTCCCCCCCAACCAAAAAATTTGGAAAACCAATAGCTGGTAGCTCACGCTTGTAATCCCAGCACTTTGGGAGGCCAAGTAAGGCAGATCACCTGAGGTCAGGAGTTCGAGACTAGCCTGACCAACATGGAGAAAACCCCGTTTCTACTTAAAATACAAAATTCGGCGGATGTGGTGGTGCATGCCTGTAATCCCAGCTACTCAAGAGGCTGAGGCAGGAGAATCACTTGAACCGAGGAGGGACAGGTTGCAGTAAGCCAAGATTGCACTATTGCACTCCAGCCTTGACAAGAAGAGCGACGAAACTCCATCTCAAACAAAAAAAGGAAAACTATCTTTGCTGATGGTCTGTACTTTAAAATAGCTGAGGCTAGATTTGGCCCAGGAGCTGTAGTTTGCTGACCCCTGGTTAGAAGCACAGGGTCTGCAGTCAGACATCCATCCTACCTCTGCCACTGACTGGCTATCCAGCCATGGGCAAGTTAGTTATCAACAATTAATTTCTTCACTCATAAATTAAGGATAATAACATCACCTTTCTCCATAGTGTTTATGGGACATCCTAAAGCACACTACATGAAAAGTAACTGGTTTAGGGTAAGTGATGACAATGACAGCCTTGGGAGTGGTGCAGGAATGGATTGTGATCAGCAGCTCCATCTGAGTTTAATGGTCTGTACAAAGAAGACTGATCTCAAGGATCCGACTTAAGGAGGGATGTACGGATCAGAAAATAAAACAGATGACAAGGATGCTTCAAATGCTTATTTAATGCTTCAACTCAGAGATGCTTTGACTAAATTATGATGATTTGGCCCGGCGTGGTAGCTCATGCCTGTAATCCCAGCACTTTGGAAGGCCAAGGCAGGTGGATCACCTGAAGTCTGGAGTTTGAGACCAGCCTGGCCAACATGGTGAAGCCCATTCTCTATTAAAGATACAAAAATTAGCTGAGCATGGTGGCAGGTGCCTATAATCCCAGCTACTTGGGAGGCTAAGGCAGGAGAATGGCTTGAACCTAGGAGGCAGAGGTTGCAGTGAGCTGAGACTACATCACTGCACTCCAGCTGGGTGACACAGCAAAACGCCATCTAAAAAATTTTTTTTTAAATTACAATGATTTCTGATAGACTTCATTGTATGGAGATTATAACCTGAATATCCTCCTCAAAGCAGAATTATGGACTACATACTGAATGAACCATATTGGCCAGCTCGGAGAAGGAAAACCATCAAAAGAGACAGAGTGGGGAACAAGCCAGGGAGGACGGGGATGGGCAGAGGCAGTGGAGGTGGTCAAGAAGGAAGTGAAGAATCATTTCACTGGAGGTGATCCTTGCAGAGTTCCCTGTTTCGTTGGAGGCAGCCGGCTGTTAAAAACATTGTCTCTGACAACCCTTCAGAGGCCTCATAGACTTAAAAACCAACTCCTAAAACCAGCACAGGATGGAGAAATTCACTGCAATCCTATCGGATGGGATTCTTTGGACAACTAACCTTAGCTCCTCAGGTTTTTGAAAAAAAAATGTTAGCAGAGAATCATGCAAACTTCAAAGCTGTTCAGAAGGCCTAGGTAGGAAAAATGACACATTGCCAGCCATTACAAGTTGCTTTTCATGCTATTCTTGCAAATTCCAAATAATGAAGCAAATACATAATGGGAATATCAGTGCAAACAAGCACAAGAAGAAAATTACATTACAATGTAATTGCCCCAAATCTTTCATAAAACTTAGGAGTAAATGAGAGCTTATCGCTCCTGGTGAAAAATACTTTCATTGTCAGACATTTATTGAGCACCTATTATTTACAAGCACAATGCTAAAAGAGTCAGAGATGTAAAAATATATAAGAACAAGTGTAGTTACCCAGCAAGGGCTTTCAAACAAGACAGTCCATAAAAGGCAAATATCCATTACAGTGGTTAAAACTTGCAGCTGTACAATGTAGGCACTGGGAATCAAAATGAAAGCATTTGCAAAATATCCTTTGGCGGAGAATTGGTAAGAAACCCCACCACCATGATTCAAGTATCACCATTTCTTAGACACAGAAAAATAACCCCTGCTGATTACACCATCAGCCCCCACTTGCCAGCCTGCTCCCCACAAAAACAAGCAAAGCTAAAAATGTGAAATATACTAAAGATTCTGAAGAAAAAAATATTTTATAAATGTGTATTACTAGTGTAAGGGCGTGGTTTAGTGAAAAGAACTTACGGATAGAGAATCTGTAGATCTAAGTTCTATCTATGGTTCTACCTCTAATGTCTTCAGGAAAATCAGTCACTTCCAAGGCCACAGTTAGCTTATTTGTAAAATGAGGTGATTGGACTATAAAACTTTCATAGCTCTAAATTCTATAACTTAATATCAGGATGCATAAAAAGGTAAATTTACAAAATAAATTAATTAATTAATTTAAAAGGCACATTTACTAAGGCTATGTTAGGGATGTGTTAAGTCTGACTGACTTATATTACTTGTGAGGTCATGAAAATTGATTCTAGAGTGAATTCTTTTAAAAACTCTAGGAAATTTAAGTCAACCACTTTTTGTGCTTAGGCATTGCATATAAACCTAAAAAAATTAGATTAAATTTCTCTGCAACAATGCATATACCACAACCAGGTTCTATGTAAGAATTATTTACAAAACTAAAGAAAAGCTAATTTTGCCTGAAAAGATACCTGAAAATGCAAGAATGCCCAGCAGTAAGCTATTTCTCAGACTGTAATATTAATCAGATCATTACATTTTTCTTATTATTTTCATACAGGTCTGGATAGCTATAGACTATATAAACAAAATTAGTTTATAAAATATGTGATAGCAACTTAAGACATTAAAATTAAGACTTATCAAGGAATTAAATTGTTTAGATACACAGAACCCAACTTTCAATCCATGATTACCTAACCTCTATAATATTGTTATTTTCTGGCTAACTTTGAAAATAATTTGATCCCCAAATTAAGTTTTTTTTTTTTTTTGAGACAGAGTCTGGCTCTGTCACCCAGGCTGGAGTGTAGTGGCACGATCTCAGCTCACTGCAACCTCCACCTCCCAGATTCAAGCAATTCTCCTGCCTCAGCCTCCGAAGTAGCTGGGATTACAGGCATGCACCACCGCCCAGCTAATTTTTGTATTTTTAGTGGAGACAGCGTTTCATCATGTTGGCCAGGCTGGTCTCGAACTCCTGACCTTGGGTGATCCAGAGGCCTCGGCCTCCCAAAGTGCTGGGATTACAGGCGTGAGCCACCATGCCCAGTCACCCTAATTAAAACTTAAAGAATATATTTCATGAGAAAAAAAAGAAATTTGGGCACATGAAACACAAATGTCAAAAAAGTGAAAAATGCAATTGCCTTATCACTAATAATACTAGAGTAGAATCTTAATAGCTTTCATCAAACTGCCAAAGATTTTTTCAAATTGTTATACCCAGGATGAAGAAAGGTACCATCTTCCTGAAGAGCAATTTACTTGGCAATATTTACCATAATGCTTGAAAGGAGAGAATGGACACTTCTAAATATTATTGGTAGAAATGAGAATTAGTGTTACGTCTATGGAGGACAAGTTAGCAATATATCTTTGACCCAGGACTTCCACTTCTAGGAATCATCCTAAAGAAATAATTGGGCGAATGTGTAAAGATGTATGTTCAAAGTATAAACAGTATTCTTTGCAGTACCGTTTATAGCTATGCAAAAAAAAAAAAGGAAACTATTTGAAAACTCAATGTGACATTAAGTAAATGGCTACATTCTTACAAATTAATATACACTGTTGTTAAAAAATAGGTAATCTTATGTGTACTACTATGGAAAGATATCCAAGATATATGGTAGAGTATGAGAAAGTTACAAAATATCATATATAGTGTGTAACGTAACAAGTACATACAAATGTGGAAAGAATACCCAAAAAACTAACAGCAGTAATTAGCTCTGGGTACTATGACTTAGAGTGAATTTTATATTCTTATTATGCATTTCTCTTTGGTTTGAATTTTTTGATTAGTATATGTCTTTTTTTTTCTTTTGCAATAATATAAGGCTATTTTCAGAAGGAAGAAAAGAGACTGGAGAGTGAAAAAACTGGGCATCCATTGCCTATGGTTTTGCTCCCTGGAATTTAATCTAAGGCTATAATGATAATGTATGAACTAGGATGATTGTCTTGGAAATATTCATAATAGTGAAAGTTAATAAACATTAAGATTCTATTTAAATAAATACAATAGAAGAGGATACTATGAATGCAGAAATATATAAACTTGGGAATATTTTGCCATATATTGGTAAGTGAAACAAGAGGTAATGAAATAGACTTAGTTTTGCATACATTTTCGATGCGTCATACACATATATAGGAAAAAAAGTCCAAAAGAATAAATGCCAAAATGTAGACTGCAGTAACTAGCAATTCTTATTTTTCTTTTTCTATGAAATATTTCTATAATGAACAAGTGTTATTTGTGAAATTTCTTCTAAGTTTTAAAAATATTCCTTGTACATCATTCAGATTTTAAAATACTGAGGAGTCATTAAAACAACACCAATCTGTGACAAACAAAACAAGAGAATCTCAACTCTTTTCTCCAACATTAAATTTACCACCCAGAGACCCCTAAAGCCCCCTACAGTTAACATGCTGCATGGTCTAAAGAACTGAATGCAACAGTAATACAAAACAAGCTCAGGAAACCCAAGGTACCTATTCTGATTTTGTGTCCTAAGATGTACGGGGTTATAAAACATACTGGCTCAGATTACAGGCTAAGCATGACAAGTCCGTCTGGTACAATCTAACAAAGGAATTTACACAGAATGAGAAATTTACACATTTCATTTCCCAGGGTGGAATGAATTACAGAAGCAAAGAACCCCAGTAGAGTCAAGCCCTTTCCTATCACTCTGCTATATGCTTCTGAATCATACCTCATAGGCATTTCTTACATGATTTACTTATTGCTTTCTAAAACTAAAATAAACTAATATCTTTTAAAGGTGAATAGGAGAAGTGAGAAATGTGAATTTTTAACAGGGCCAAACTTTTTGTATATTTTCAGGTGAACTGGGAGATGCCAGATCTTCCTACCTCCCTCTTTCTCTCCCTCAGAAGATCATTATGGCTGATAACAATAGTTTTTCTCTCCCGGGGAGTGTAGATGACACATTTTTCCTGTAGCTTGTCTTCCTGTAGTGTGCAGGAATTCCTGCACTTTCTGGGTGCCCTTCCTGTTAACTTACATTTCAGATTTCCTCAAAAGGCATTCTACTGCTTTAATATTTGAAAAATGTCAGCTCAACCCCCAACAGCTAATATAAACAAGGTAAAAAGCATACCACCTAAAGTTACAATTGTGGAAAACAAAATTTCTTTTTAAGAAATTCTTTCTCGGAATCTCACTGTTGGTAAGGCTGTAGAGAAGTAACCCAGTCCTTCCAGGGAGTCTGTAATTCCTTTGCCTCTGCTGTGCCTTAAATTAGAGGTCTGTTAAACCGAATTATAGTGATCTAGAAAGTTCGTAAAGGTCCTTGAATTGAACATGTTTTTAAGTTCTTCAATATGATGAGATCGTATCCACCTTTCACTTTTCCTTCCATTTCTTTGTTTAGAATATTAAAAAGAAGTTGGGTGCTGCAAAAAGTATTTTGGCCATTTGAGAATAGTGTAGCTGAATAAGGCCAATTCTACATTTAAAGTCCAGGCCAAGGTGGCTCTTTTGCTATTTCCAAAATGATCACCCACTTCTTTATATAAATAATTTTCCTTTTGGACAAGAACCCCATGTTCATTCCATATGTACTTTCCAAGCAGAATCCAATTAAGAAAACTCATCTGGGTAAACAGGAATTAATTTGAAGGACCACCAGTACCTGATCCATTGTAAACACATTCATAGGGACGAGTGCAGGGCTAATATCTCCTTTAGCTTCTCAACTCAAAAACTGGCTCTACTAAGAGGGAGCTATGTTCATAGTAAATCCAAAATCATGCAAAAATGAGCCTGATTTAGTTTAGACCCCAAAGTCCAAAGATAAGATCACAGTAAATCCCAACTTCTTCATAAACCTTCCTGACTATCCCGCAAATAGATAAACCATTTCCATTTTAAAACTCCAATACTACCATTTCTCTTCAATATCTGTCCTATTATCTTCTATTTTAATGATTTCTTTACATTCTATTTTCACCAACCTGAAGGAAAAACTTCATTTTAAATATTTTTGTGTGTCCCCAAATCATGTGCACACATACACACACAATACATACATATATACACATGCAGATATATGCACACATACATATGTATATACATGCATATCACAATATATTTATACATATATTAAACTGAATTGAATGAATGAGCAAATGTTTACCAAATACAAAGTAACTAAATGCCATCTCTTTAATACACCAAAGCATGACTGCCTCTTCTACACTGTTACTTCTCTACTCAGTAAAGAGATTTTAGGTTTTCCCTATTTAAGGAACATCTCCACCAGATATGCCAATTCCTAGGCTCTTCAGCACACTTAACTTTTCAGATTTCCATTCCTCCCTAATACTCAAAGAAAAGCAGAGTACTACTTTGAATGCTTGACACTATTATTTCCTTCTTGGGCTGCTGAGATATATAACTCCCATCAAGTAGAATTAAAAAGTGGTGCAACAACTCCCCATACACCCTCCCAAAAAAGTGGCAAAAAGCTTATTAGACACTTTAATTTCACCAGGTCTTGCTCAAATAGTGCCCCAGAAAGCCTAATTCAACAGTGTCTAACTCCTCTCTTCATCATTCCATACTTTTTCATATGGCATGTGCTTTCACTATGGTAAAGAAACAACTGTTTTGAAACACGTGATTTGGGGTCCCAGAGACACCTGACAGCACCTAGTCTGTTCTTTGATGTCATATCAGGAATTTTTTAAATCCCCTTCCTAGGGGGACATTAAGCATGCAAAATGCAACTGTGTTTAAAAACAAAAATTAAGAAAAGAACACAAAGAAAACAACCATAAACTGAACTTCTGACCTATTTAGCTGACTAAATATATGCAGTTACACACTTAAAATATTTCATTATGGTTGTCAATGAAACAGTGCAGTCCCTTCACACTGTTATAATGCTTAAAAGTATAGTTTTAACCCCAGTATTTTCCCCCAAGATGCAAAGCATCTCCCAAATGGGCAGACATAAAACATTAGGTTTTCTCTGCTGCCTCTAAATTTTGCGAGCCAATAAGCAATTGGTGTAAAGTGCAAAATCTCAGAAGAGCAAGACTTGTCTGCTTTTTTTGTGATATGCTGTTATTCACCCTTCACCTTTACTTCCTTTAAAAATCAAAAGTTGCCTAATGTTCAAAGCGATATCAATGGAAATTTAACTAAATACTAGCACCGCAATGGTCTATTCCCCAAAGAATATAAGATTACATTAATTTCCTAGTAGTTTAACTCAAGTTTTACCTTTCATCTTCACCTATAGAGTTTTTAAAAGTTTCTATTCCTGTTGCATACAAAATTACTTATAATATGTGTGCATAGTACAGAATTTTACAATTACATAAAGCCTTGCACATTTAGACGCTACCAACCTGCTCTGTCTCTCCTGACTGTGCAAAAGGCAAAAAGAGCTCAGTAATCCTAGCAGAAGAATGCAAATAACGTCAATGCACAGCTGAACTGCAAGCCCTGCCTTACAGGAACTCTCTGTGTCTGCAAAAAAAGACACATACTAAACAGGAAATGCAACTGAGCTGTGGAAAACCTCAAACTTAAAAATGCAATCGCCAGGCGAAAATTGCATCCATGCATTCATAAATGCATGCACAACCCTTTGCATTTTTGCAACTAATGCAAATAGCCTCTTACCTTTCGACTGAGACATTTTCCCCTTTCCTTTGATGGGGGAGGGGAGCACAAAAGACTTTGCCTTGCTTCTCTTCTGTAGCTAGTTTTGCAACAAAGATGCAAGCTGCAGGCGTGCAATCTTCATGCAAGTGGAGTTTCTCTTGACCGATGCAGCAGATGGACTTTCAGGGAATCAAGATGGAAATGCACACCTTGCAAAACAGACTGGAAAGTGATTTTTCCCCCAGTTGCAACGTTAGGGAAGGCTGTGCTGCAGCTACATGATGGGCCAGGGCTGGCAGCTAAAAGCTCCAAACTTGGAACTGAGTATCTTAGTGCGCAGACGTCCTTCCTGCGAAGGGCGCGGAGGCCTCTGGGTAATGTAGTTCTCAGGCGGAGTCCACGGGGCTCTGATTTAAGGAAACGTGGTCGTTCGGTGGCTGAGCAAGATAACTGGGTGCGACAAAGATTGCGCCCAGATAAACAAGCTAGACACGCTCAGTAGAGAGATTTGTAAAAAGCAGCAAGGCCAAGAAGGGGCGGCAGTTTTGTTCTCGAAAAGCCCCTGAAACAACAGCTAAAGAACATTAAGGTAGCTAAAGAGATTTTGGCTTGTCTTGAAGGTCTGTTTGGGAGTTTATTGTGTTGATTTTGCAGCTCAGCACTTGTTGTGCTGTTCTTGCCTGCAGACATTTTACCCTCACACCTCCTTTTTTTTTTTTTTTTTTTTTTTTTTTGAGACAGTCTTGCTCTGTCGCCCAGGCTGAAATGCAATGGCGCAATCTCGGCTCACTGCAACCTCCACCTCCCGGGTTCAAGCAATTCTCCTGCCTTAGCCCCCAGAGTAGCTGGGATTACAGGTGTGTGCCACCATGCTCGGGTAATTTCTTTGTATTTTCACCATGTTGGCCAGGCTGGTCTCGAACTCGTGACCTCAGGTGATCAGCGCGCCTCGGCCTCACGAATTGCTGGAAATACAGGCGTGAGCCACCATGCCCAGCCACACCTCCATTTTAAAAACATTTTCTGGCATGAAAATTTGTGGATGATTTGGCTGGCTGGAGGTAAGGTTACCTTTGCTCTGTAGAGAAGATGCAAAGTTTTATTTTGTCAGAAACGATCTAGGTCAGTTATTTCCAAGGAACCCGAAACTCAGTAGGGGGTAGGTCTGGGGAAGAAGATTGGAGGCTTCTCATTTCTCACAGGGTTACAGAGGAAGTTCTGCTTTTTATATGTCAGAGCTAACTTTATCAAAGTTAAGGTATCTAGATGCTTTTATCTCACCTGGGAGGAAAGTCCTTGGCCTAAGGGGAAAGTGGGTGGAAAGTGAATAAAGTCAAATATCTTGAATTATTCATTAAAATTAACAGATGTTTGTTGAGTGTCCAGGATGTGCCAGGCACCTTTCTAGGGCCCTGGGGTGTTCGTTCATTCTGTACTGCTCACACCTGATGGAAGACAGCATCACCTCTTTCACAAGGAAGCCAGAGATTCTGAGAACACCTGTTCACCTTGATGGAGAACAGCATCACCTCTTTCACAAGGAAGCCAGAGATTCTGAGAACAATTCACTGCAAGGAATGGAGAGGAGTGAGCAGGGCGTGGGCAAAAATGAGCTCAGACTTCTACTTCATGGAGTAGACAGACTCAGAAATGTTCTTTTAAGATAGAGAGGGAGGAATTGAGGAATTCAGGGAGGTGTGGACAAAGCATGTGCCAGAAATGAGGACAACCTCTCAGAGGATGCCAAGGAGACTTTGTTGCCTTGTGTGCAGGAGTGGTGGGGGCGGGGGGGAATTTACAGGTGAGGACTCCGAAGGGCCTTAAAAGGCAGGCTAAAGGTTTGGGCTTTATTCTGTAGGTACTTGAAGAGAGGTGAAAGGATCTAGAAACAGGATGTAACCTAATCCAAGCATTGTTTTAAGAAAGTAAATTTGCCCCCAGCAATCAAGGTGAGTTGAAACTGGGAGAGGCTAGAGATAGGTCAGGTCAGTAGTGAAAGGCAAAAGAGGCACTTTGAAAGAAGATTCAGCTAGATTTGATGACTGCTAATGAAAACTATAGGAACTGTATTTAGAATGCTAGGAAGCCAAGACCATATGCAGAAAGGGATGCATTAGAGGGAAGAAAAACATCTTATTTCAGCTGCAAACGAGCAAATCAACTCTTGAATATGAATAGGTTGTGGGACTAACATTAATTCACTTAAGTTGATCCCCTTTACTGACATTCTTTAGAACTAGTCAAGGCAATCGTATCTCCATATTAGCTTCTGCCCCTAAGAGGAAGGCATTTCTGATCCATGAACACAGGTGCAAGGACTTTTAACTCTTTTACTAACCTTCTGGGATAATCCATGTTGTCCCTTCCCTCCTATCAGATACACACAAGCTCAGTGCCTCCTCAAACCAATATGTTTTCCTAAGTCTAATTTAACCCGGAGACATATGTATGACAATCTAGTTCACTTTCCTGAACACTGATGGAGCCAGGCCCTAGGATAGCTACTGGAGCTTTACGTAAACTGGCTCAGACCAGGCAGGGCCTGAACAGCCACCTAGAGCTTGCTTCAACTGGTCAGAACCTAGAGCTGACCAATTTTAGGTGGTCAGCTGCATTGCTCTTAAATAGCCCCAGATTCCCTTCTTCATGGAAGAGTTCTAATGACAACTTGTCTGGTGCATTTTGCCACTGTCATTACTGCTCTTACTCTGCATAGGCATGCAGAGTCCACAGCTGGCAAATGGATTGTATCTTGAAAGTCAGCCTGCAATTCATTTTCCCATAGAACCAACAATATGTTCAACAGCTAATATATATACAGAACCACACATGTGTACACAAAATACCTTTCATCCATAAATTGGCTGAATCATATATTTAAAAATAGCAAAATTTTGTATCATATTTCTTTCTGGGAAAAATATATCCTGCATTTCAAGTAGGAAATTGGGATGACAGGGAACTCAACCTCTCCAGGAAGTCTTAGTTACCAGAAGAAAAAGTTCTTCTTCCTGCCTTAGTGTTAAAAGGTTTCCTCTCCCACATACCTGGGTGGTGGAAGAGGAGGTACCTGTGCTCCTCTTCTTGCCAGTCTTCATGGCACCATTGACAGCAGGAGGAGAATCCCTCCCCTTGTGGTATATGAAAGCAAGAGTGAATTCTGGCAGGACTCTTCTTTTATATACACAGCAAGTGTTTATCTTCAGGTGGCCTGTGCTTCTGCTTTAGATCCTCCATCTTTTTATTTATTTATTTATTTTTTGAGATGGAGTCCTCACTCTGTTGCCCATGCTGGAGTGCAGTGGCGTGATCTCGGCTCCCTGCAACCTCTGCCTCCCCAGTTCAAGCAATTCTCCTGCAATAGAAATGGGGTTTCACCATGTTGGTCAGGCTGGTCTCAAACTCCTGACCTCAAGTGATACACCCACCTTGGCTTTCCAAACTTCTGAGATTACAGGTGTGAGCCACCATGCTTGGCCTCCCCCATCTTTTTAATTTTTTGTTTATTTGTTTGTTTTTTGAGATAGAGTCTCACTCTGTCACCCAGCTTGGAGTGCAGTGGTGTGATCTTGGCTCACTGCAACCTCTGCCTCCCAGATTCTCCCACCTCAGCCTCCAGAGTAGCTGAAATTACAGGCATATGCCACCATGCCTGGCTATGTTTGTTTGTTTTTTGGGACAAGGGCCTTGCTTTGTCTTCCAGGCCAGAGTGCAATGGTCTGATCATAGGCTACTGCAGCCTCGAACTCCTGGGCTCAAGAGAAATTCCCACCTCATCCTCCCAAGTAGCTGGGACTGCAGGTGCAAGCTACCATGCCCAGCCAATTTTTGTTATTTATTTACTTTTTTAAGGCAAAGTCTCGCCATGTCAGCCAAGCTGAAGTGCAGTGGTGTGATCTCAGCTCACTTCAACCTCCACCTCCTGGTTCAAACGATTCTCCTGCCTCAGCCTCCCAAGTAGCTAGGACCATGGTCACATGCCACCATGCCCAGATAATTTTTGTATTTTCAGGACAGACAGGGTTTCACTATGTTAGCCAAGCTGGTCTTAAGCTCCTGACCTTGTGATCCACCCACCTTGGACTTCCAAAGTGCTGGAATTACAGGCATGAGACACTGCGCCTGGCCCATTTATGTTATTTTTTATTTAGAGACAGAGTTGCTTGCTATGTTGCCCAGGCTGATCTCAAAGTCCTGGCTTCCTGCAATCCTTCTGTTTCAACCTCCACAAGTGCTGGGATTACAGGTACCAATATTTGTAATTTTCTGTTCTTCAGATCTTTCTAAAACATGTCTGATGCACTCTCCTCTCAGCTTCTAGCTATCCTCAGGATCAATTCCAAACTCCATGGTATGGTATAATTGGTTCCTCAAGACCTGGGCCCTGCTTTCTCTCCAGCTTCATTTCTCATTGTATGTTTACCTGAGAACCAGGAGAGGGCAGGTTTTCTCCTTCCTTGCCATTAGATACATGCTCTTTTTTTTTTTTTTTTTTTTTTTGAGGCAAGAGTCTCACTCTGTTGCAGTGGCATGATCTCTGCTCACTGCAACCTTCACCTTTCAGGTTCAAGCAATTCTCCTGCCTCAGCTTCCCGAGTAACTGGGATTACAGGCGTGTACAACCACATCTAGCTAATTTTTGTATTTTTAGTAGAGACAGGGTTTCATCATGTTGGCCAGGCTGGTCTTGAACTCCTGACCTTAAGTGATCCACCCACTTTGTCCTCCCAAAGTGCTGGGATTGCAGGTGTGAGCCACCACACTCAGCCTGGTACATGCTCTCTCTGCCTAACAAGCCTTTTCTACTTCCTGCCTAGTTCCCTCTGACTTGTCCTTGAAGACTCAGTGGGCACATCCTTTGGGCTGTCTTCTCAACCACCTCTGTAACACATCACCCTGGATTCCAACAAGGGAGTTATCACCAGCAGGGGAAATTAGAGCACCTAACCTGGAAAGAGCCTTGTGCTGTCAGGTTCGAGGGGTGAGATCCTTGGAAAGAGGCCCTTAGGTTAGGTCAGACTGGCATCTGAAGGAATTATTCTAGAGGTATACGTAGGGAGGAGGAGGTCAGGGAGGTGTCACATATATTCCACAGGCCACGAACAGTACCTGTGACTTAATATCTGAATAGCAGTGTTTCTCAACTTGGGGTTATCTTGCCTCCCAAGAGATGTTTGGCAAGTCTGCAAATATTTTTGGTTATCATAATAGTGTGAGAGAGTGTGATCCTGGCATCTGATGGATAGAGATCAAGGATACTATAGCATACAGAAAGCCCCCACAACAAAGAATTATCCGGTCCAGATGTCAATAGTGCCAAGTTTGAGAAACCCTGCTATATACTATGAAAAGTTACTGCTACATACCATGAAAAGTTACTAGATGCTCTACTTTTTGTTTTTTGAGATGGAGTTTCGCTCTTTTTATCCCAGCTGTTGTGCAAGGGCATGATCTCGGCTCACTGCAACCTCTGCCTCCCGGGTTCAAGTGATTCTCTTGCCTCAGCTTCCTCAGTAGCTGGGATTATAAGCACATGCCACCACACCTGGCTAATTTTGTGTTTTGTAGAGACGAGGTTTCACCATGTTGGCCAGGCTGGTCTTGAATTCCTGACCTCAGGTGATTCGCCTGCCTTGGCCTCCCAAAGTGCTGGCATTACAGGTGTGAGCTACCTCACCTGGCCCAAACACTGTACTTTTAAGTTAATTTAAAGCTAATGAGATTTAGAGATGGAATATTTTGACATGGGGAAAACATGAGAATATAAGAGATTTGGATTCTAATTCTGATTGTAGAAAATGTTAATGTGTCACCTCAGGCAAGTCATTTTATCTTTCTGGACCTCTTTTAGTTCCACTGTAAAATAAGGAGACTCAGACTAACGCCTCTTCCAGTTCTAACATTCCATGTCTCTAAACCTAATTCACCTGTCTGATTAAAACCACTAATGATTTAAAGAGAGAAGAGAATTGTGATCATCACACCCTCTATTTTATACACTGGCTAAACATATTCCTGATCCCTTGCTTTGGCAAGCCACTGATGATCTCATAATGTCTCTTAAGAGATAAGACAAGATATTCATATTACCATTTGAAATACTGCCTTCTAGTTAAGTAATACAAATCTACACATGACATTTATGAATGTTTTCCAACAGTGTCTACTAGACATCAGAAAAAAGAGAAAGGAAGGTACCAAAGTTCAAGCTAAGAACTCAAGTCTAAATATCTACTTTTCCAGACTCTAGAAAATCATTGCATACACAGGTGTGTTATATATAGTGAAGTATATGGGGAAGAAGCAAGTGGAGGATTCATTTAAGGAACTGGATAGCAAGTTGTGATGGTAAAATATTTTTAAGTACAATTACTATTTTCTTTTTTTACTGCACTAAAGTGTCACAATGAACTATGATTGCCAGCAGAAATTCTAGAAATCTCAGTATGATTCAACTTACTATATGGCTGTCTATACCTGTTTAGCCTTATCTCCCATTCATCCACTATAGGATTCCTTTGTTTAAGCAATCTAGTCAAAACAGGATTACTTATTCCACTGAGCCATGAATTTACATGGCACCACTTCTATACCTTAACGCATACTGTTCTATGACTTTCTTCTATGACTTTGCCTTTTTCTGGCCTCCACTGCAATCTTTGTTTTCTAAACTCTAGTCTTCATTTGAGGTTCTATGTCATCTCTTTCATGAAGACGTCGTTGATCACATCCCTCTGTCCCATAAAAGAAAATCCACCGGCCTGGCACAGTGGCTCACGCCTGTAATCCCAGCACTCTGGGAGGCCGAGGAGGGTGGATCATGAGGTCAGGAGATCGAGACCATTCTGACCAACATGGTGAAACCCTGTCTCTACTAAAAAATACAAAAATTAGCTGGGCTTGGTGGCATGTGCCTGTAGTCCCAGCTACTTGGGAGGCTGAGGCAGGAGAATTGCTTGAACCTGGAGGCAGAGGTTGCAGTGAACCGAGATCGTGCCACTGCATTCCAGCTTGGCGCCTGGCAACAGAGCAAGACTCTCTCTCAAAAAGAAAGAAAGAAAGAAAATCCACCCCAGGCCGGGTGAGGTGGCTAACACCTATAATCCCAGCATTTTGGGGGGCCAAGGTGGGCATATTACTTGTGCTTGCATTGGCAAGTAGTGAACTAGTTTGAATCATTAGAGTGACTAATGCAGGGCACACAAAAAATTTCAAGTTCTGTTATGAGAGAAAATTGGAATGGTGTTTAATCTAACAAACAGAATATACTTCTTCTCTTCTACCCTCATCAATCAATTTCTCTTTCTTTATACAGTTGTCCCTTGTTATCTATGGGTTGGGTTCCATGTCCTCTCTCCAATGCCAAAATCCATTGATCTCTGAAGCAAAATGACATAGTATTTGCATGTAACCTACACACATATTCCCATATACATTAAATCATCTCTAGATTATGTATAGTACCTAATACAATGTAAATGCTATGTTAATAGTTGTTAGACTGCATTGTTTAGAGAAAACTGACAAGAAAAAAAGTCTGTACATGTTCAGTACAGATGCAATTTTTTTCTGAATATTTTTGATCCACAGTTGGTTGAATCCTTGGATATGGAGAGTCAACTGTATATATATGGAAATATATATACATATATCCCACATCTGTGTATATTTTTCTCTCTGTTACCACACTCACTCATTTTCTGCCAGCTCTGGTCCTGCCCTGTCTGGCTTCTGAAAATCTGAAGACACCAGAGCTCTACAGAAAGCCAAATAAATGGCTGTGCTCCTTCTATAAAGTTTCAGTTACGCTTAAATTTGGAACTCCTTTGGAACTCACCTAACAATTCCATATTTAATTAATTACTGGCTTGTCTTATACAGGGTGATTGAGAAAGAATTGCATATTGGTCACCCAGAGTCCTAGTTTCTCACTTTACCACTTCTTCCAGAAAAGATGCCTTCATAACCTTATGTTTATACTGTACCTTCTTTTTCAAACTTAAGGAATTTAAGAGCTGGGCACAGTGGCTCACACCTGTAATCCTAGCACCTTGGGAGGCCAAGTTAGGTGATCACGAGGTCAGGAGTTCGAGACCAGCCTGACAAACATGGCAAAATCCCGTTTCTACTAAAAATACAAAAATTAGCCTCACTTGAACACGGAAGGCAGAGGTTGCACTAAGCCGAGATTGTGCCACTGCACTCGAGCCTGGACAACAGAGCGAGACTTCATCACAAAATTTTAAAAAAGAGTTGAAGAATCTCATTGTAGCTACCACTTCAGTTTTCAAAGGTAATATGCTACAGAGGGCTCAGGGTGATTGATGGATGCCCAGTGACATGAGGAGTGTGTAGGGAACATTTATTTTTTTCTTTTTTTTTAAAGACAGGGTTTCACCATGTTGGTCAGGCTGGTCTTGAACTCCCGACCTCAGATGATCCGCCTGCCTTGGCCTCCAAAGTGCTTGGATTACAGGTGTGAGCCACCACGCCCGGCCATTTTTTTTTTTTTTAAAGACAGGGTTTCACCATGTTGGCCAGGCTGGTCTTGAACTCCTGACTTCAGGTGATCCACCCACCTCGGCCTCCCAAAGTGCTAGGATTACAGGCATGAGCCACCGTGCCCGGTGGGAACATTTATTAAGTTATAGGGAGAGCACAGAGAATTCTTTTAGAATGGGGGCTGTCAAATTGTTGGCCTATGGTCCAAATCCAGCCTGCTGGCTCTTATTATAAGTATAGGGGTTTTTTGGGTGTTTTTTGTTTTTAATGGAGTCTCGCTCTGTCACCCAGGCTGTAGTGCAGTGGTGCCATCTCACCTCACAGCAACCTCCGCCTCCTGAGTTCAAGTGATTCTGTTGCCTCAGTCTCCCGAGTAGCTGGGATTACAGGCACACACCGCCATGCCTGGCTAAGTTTTGTGTTTTGTTTGTTTTGTTTTGTTTTGTTTTTTGTTTTGTTTTGTTTTGTTTTGTTTTGTTTGTTTTTAGACGGAGTCTTGCTCTGTCACCAGGCTGGAGTGCAGTGGTGCGATCTCGGCTCACTGCAACCTCTGCCTCCCGGGTTCAAGCAATTCTCCTGCCTCAGCTTCCTGAGTAGCTTCAACTACAGGTGCACGCCACCAAGCCCAGCTAATTTTTGTATTTTTAGTAGAGACGAGATTTCACCATGTTGGCCAGGATGGTCTCCGTCTCCTAACCTCATGATTTGCCCACCTCAGCCTCCGAAAGTGCTGGGATTACAGGTGTGAGCCACCGCACCAGGCCAAGTAAAGTTTTATTGAAACACAGCTATGCCCACCATTTAAATATTGTCTATGGCTATTTTTGTATTTCCCCAGGTTTAAATATTAAAACAGAGAGCATGTGGTCCCTAAAGTCTAAAATATGTACTATCTGGCCCTTTACACGATAAATGTGTAGATCTCTGCCTCACAAACTGGTCTTGACTGCATGTTTCCATAAACTCCAGTTACTGACTCGTGGTAAGTCATGAATCTTGAAACATAAGACAAAAGGAACAGCCAGGTGTGGTAGCTCATACCTGTGGTCTCAACACTTTGAGAGATTGAGGTGGAAGCATTGCTTGAGCCCAGGAGTTCAAGACCAGCCTGGGCAACATGGTGAGCTCCTATCTCTATTTTTAAAAATTTAATAAAATAAATAAAATTTTATAAACAGACAAAAGGATTTCTCAGTTTGCCTGGAGTATATATCTGACTTTCCACCTATTTTACTTTCTTACATATCTCTCAGGATGTCCAAGTCCTGGTATATTTAAGTAGTAGGTCTATGTATTTGAACGGAGATTAAGAAAAATCGAAATATAGAATACAGCCTGAGAAATGCCAGCTATAAAAGACATATCTCACAAATCTGCTTTTTAATCTCAGAGACCAAAAGAAATAAGAGGAAAGCACCTCGGTTTATTATATTTCATTTTTTAAAAGTAATTAGACTTTTCTTAAGACTTAAAATTATGATAGGTATAGATTACAAAAATGAAAAAGTACAATTTCTGGTCAGAGAAGCTTCAAATTCTGAGAAACCCTGCTCTCTACCATGAGTAATGTTAATAACGTTTTTGTAATGTTTCACAGCTTACAGCCTCTTTCCACACACACCATATCATTTTATCCTTACTCTGACACTGTGAAATGAGTTGTTCCAACATCCCAGTTTGTCATTAATAATACCTCAGGGTGCTCTACTTTTACAAAATGGAAAAATATGTGATTTGAAACCATCTTGACCGCAGATGTAAAAATGTGTCTTCTGATTCCTACTTCCTTACTTTAAGCTATCTGATCTAGTATTAAGCTAGACAACTTTTCCTAAGTGCCCTGGAAATGTGTCCTTTTCAGGCTGAGTTATCTAGCAACATTCTGCCTCATTTTATGTTAGTTGTTAATGGGACAAGCTCAGTTCAGGACTTACAAAGTCCACAGCAAATTGTATATCCCCTTTACACTCTGTACCTTGGCCAATACACTGTGACAATTCAATAAATGCTGTACTATTTGAAGATGAATTAGAAACACTGATATAGGACAAAGTGTTGTGCCCTTCAAGGCTCCTTGGTCTGTTTACATTGATATTAATAGATGGTTCTGGGCTTCAGTCACAGACCTGAATAATTCAGGTCATACTAAACTACTGCACTTTTTCAAAAACTATAAAATATTCTGGGAAATTTTTTAGGTAATTGACATATGCATGTTATAAGAAGTTTACAAGTCCACAGAAAATGAAGTTACCTTAACTACAGTTGTGTAGAAATAATTAGATAGCCAATATAACAAATAAACTTGTTCTTATTTGTATTTGCATCCAGAGGGAGTGTTTTATAATTAACAGCATGTGGCAAATAAGTAGAAAATAATACTGATTTTTAAATATTTATTCTTTTTTGAGATTGGTAGACAAATAATTGTTTCTGTAGGCCAAAGTAAAAAAAATAATGAGTTTTATCTGTTGGGATTTTTGTTTCATTTTGTTTGAGACAGGATCTCACTTTATAGCCCAGGCTGGAATGCAGTGGCGTAATCATAGTTCACTGCAGCCTTGACCTCCTGAGCTCAGGTGATCCTCCCACCTCAGCCTCCCATGTAGCTGGGACTACAGATGCACATTACCATACCTGGCTAATTTTTTTTACAATTTTTTTTTTTTTTTTAGAGTCAGAGTTTCATCATGTTGCCCAGGCAGGTCTCAAACTCCTGGGCTCAAGCAATCTATCCGCCTCAGCTTCCCAAAGTGCTGGGATTATAGGCATGAGCCATTGCATCCAGCCTAGTTCTAAATGATTTTTAATTAACATATCACATGTTAATTTTATCAGTATTAATCTTTTGTATTTTATCAGTATTATATGATTATATAGTATTGGAAAGTAGTTATTTGAGAGTATAATGAACACTAATGGGATTTATAAATTGGGCTTTTTATCATTCATAAAGATTATGGTCAACCTTGTAATGCAGCAGCATGAGCTACATACTGTACATTTGTTCATGATTCTGTATCAGACAGTATAAGAAGTAAAACAGCAGAGACATTAGATTGTACTTTACTGCCTCCAGAATTCTTTGGAAGTGTGTCCTAGAACCCCTTTCTGGCAGCCTTATCTTACTGGCATTTAGATGGAAAATGAAGAGAACCTAGAAACCTTGCACATTTGCTAAAGATAACTGAAGATTTCCATTTCATAGGTCCTTATTTATTCCTGTGGTTCTGGTTTGTTTTTTGACCCAAATAAATATCAAAATGAATTTATTAAACATTTTTAGGGACATATTGCCAAATCGGATGCTACTATATATAAAGAAACTGTGTGGAGTTGATAACACCATCTGGCCTGATGAATAAATTTTGGGATGATTGTGGAAATTTCAAAGAAAAATGTAGGAAATTTTGTGCATACTTTTCTTAAATTTATTTTCATGAGATCTAGGATTTATGAAGGGTATTACACAGGTTTTCAATTAACATTTGGATGATTTTTGTTAATAGCCAGATAGTCCTTTATGAAAAATATAATGCCTGGTTTTTAACTTTTAAAAATTCATTATTTTGGATTATAGGCAGTGGCTCACGCCTATAATCCCAGCACTTTGGGAGGCTGAGGTAGGTGGATCATGACATGAGGTCAGGAGTTTAAGACCAGTCTGGCCAAGATGGTGAAACCCCATTTCTACTAAAATTACAAAAATTAGCTGGGCATAGTGGTAGGTGCCTGTAACCCCAGCTACTCGGGAGGCTGAGGTAGGAGAATAGCTTGAACTTGGGCAGCAGAGGTTTCAGTGAGCTAAGATCGTGCTACTGCACTCCAGCCTATGCAATGAGTGAGACTCCAAAAAAAAAAAAAAAAAAATCATTGTTTTGTACAATAGGGGCTTCTAACAGTAGTTGTTTAAAATACGCTATACAAAATATTTTTACAGGATTTGTGAACATCATAATGCAAGCATACCTGAGAACTATTGAGGGTTTGGTTTCAGACCACTGTAGTAAAGCAAATATTGCAATAAAGTGAGTCATACGAGTTTTCTGGTTTTCCAGTGAATATGAAAGTGATGTTGATACTATACTGTAGTCTATTTAGTGTACAGTAGAATTGTGTTCACAAAAAAGTATATTCCTTTTTAAAACACTTTTTTCTTTTCTTAAAAAAGAAAAAACATTTTTTTTTTCTGGAGACAGAGTCTTGCTCTGTCTCCCAGGCTACAGTGCAATGGCGCCATCTCAGCTCACTGCAACCACCACCTCCCAGATTCAAGTGATTATCCTGCTTCAGCCTCCTGAATATCTGGGGTTATCGATGCATGCCACCACGCCTGGCTAATTTTTGTATTTTTTAAGTAGAGATGGGTTTCACTATGTTGGCCAGGCTGGTCTCAAAATCCTGATCTCAGTGATTCACCTGCCTGGACCTCCCAAAGTGCTGGGATTATAGGTGTGAGCCCTGGTGCCCGATCCTTCTTTTCTTTAGAGATGGGCTTTCACTCTTTTACCCAGGCTGGAGTGCAGTGGAATGACCATAGCTCACTGCAGCCTCGAACTCCTGGGCTCAAGCAATCCTCCCACTTCCGCTTCCAGACTGGCTTGGATTATAGGAGTGAGCCACCATGCCCAGCACAAAAAAATACTTTAGTGCTGAAAAATGCTAATGAGCACCTGAGTCTTCAGCAAGTCATAATCTTTTTGCTGCTGGAGAGTCTTGCCTTGATGTTGATGGATGCTTACTGATCAGAGTAGTGGTTACTAAAGGTTGAGGTTGCTGTGGCAATTTTTTAAAAGAAGACAACAAAATGTGTCACCTCAATAGGCTTCTTTTAATGAAAGATTTCTCTGTAGCATGTGATGCTGTTTGATAGCATTTTACCCACTGTAAAACTTCTTTCAAAATTTAAGTCAATCCTCTCAAGCCCTGTTGCTGCTTTATCAACTAAGTTTATGTAATATTCTAAATCCTTTGTTGTCATTTCAACAATGTTCACAGCATCTTCACTAAGAATAGACTGCATCTCAAGAAAACACTTTCTTTGCTCCTCCAGAGGAAGCAACTCCTTATCCATTCAAGTTTGATCATGAGATTGCAGCAATTCAGTCACATCTTCGTAGTTCACTTCTAATTCTAGTTCTCTTCGTATTTCCACTACGCCTGAAATTATTTCCTCTACTGAAGTCTTGGACCCCTCAAAGTCATCCATGAGGATTTGAATCAACTTCTTCCAAACTCCTGTTCATGTTGATATTTTCACCTCCTCTCATGAGTCATGAATGTTCTTAATGCCATCTAGAATGATGAAGCCTTTTTGGAAGGATTTCGATGTACTTACTTTGTCCAGATTTATCAGAAGAATCACTATCTATAGCACTTATAGCCACACAAAACGTATTTCTTAAGTAATAAGACTTAAAAGTCCAAATTACTTTTTGATCCATGGGCTGCAGAATGCATGTTGTGTTAGCAGGCATGCAAGCAACACATCTCTGTATATCTCCATCAGCACTCTTTGGTGACTAGGTGCATTGTCAATGAGCAGTAATATTTTGAAAAACAAAAATTTCTGAGCAGTAGATCTCAACAGTGGGCTTAAAATATTCGGTAAGCCATGCCATAAACAGATGTGCTGTCATCCAGGATTTGTTTTTTTCTCTCTCTCTCTCCCCTTCTCTCTCCGAGACAGTCTCACTCTGGTGTGATCACAACTCACTGCAGCCTCAACCTCTTGAGTTCAAGTGATCCTTTTAGCTGGGACTCATACACCTGAGTCCCAGCTACTCAGCCTCCCAAGTAGCTGGGACTACAGGTGCATGCCACCACCCATGCCTGGCTGTTTTTGTTTTTTGTTTTTTGTAGAGGCAGGGTTTCACCATGTTATCCAGGCTGATCTCAAACTCTTGGGCTCAAGTGATGCACCCACCGTAGCCTCACAAAGTGCTAGGATAACAGGCATGAGCCATTGCACCCAAACCTAGCATAATTCTTCAGGCCCTAGGATTTTCAGAATGGTAACTAAGCACTGGCATCAACCTAAGTCACCAGCTTAGGTGACTCAGCCCCTAACAAGAGTGTCAGCCTGTTTTTTGAAGCTTTGAAGCCAGGCATTGACTTCTTTCTTGCCATGAAAGTCTTAGATGGCATCTTCTTCCAATAGAAGGTTGTTTCCTCTACACTGAAAATCTGTTCGGTGTAGCTACCTTCATCAATGATCTTAGCCAAATCATCTAGATAACTTGCTACAGCTTCTGTATCAGCCCTTGCTGTTTCATCTTGCAGTTTTGTGTTATAGAGATGGCTTCTTTCCTTAAACCTTATAGACCAACCTCTTAAAGCTTCAAAATTTTCTTCTTTAGCTGCCTCACCTGTCTGTCTTTATAAAATTCAAGAAAGTTAGTGCCTTGCTCTGGATTGGGCTTTGCCTTAAGGGAATGCTGTGGCTGGTTTGATCTTCTATCTAGATCACACAGACTATCTCCACAACAGGAATCAGGCTGTTTCTTTTTTTTTCTTTTCTTTTTTCTTTTTTTTTTTTTTGAGATGGAGTCTCACTCTGTTACCCAGACTAGAGTGCAGTGGCACGATCTGGGCTCACTGCAATCTCTGCCTCCCAGGTTCAAGCAATTCTTCTGCCTCAGCCTCCAGAGTAACTGAGATGACAGGCATGTACCACCACACCTGGCTACTTTTTTTTTCTTTTTTGTACTTTTAGTAGAGATAGGGTTTCACCATGTTGGTCAGGCTGGTCTCGGACTCCTGATCTCAAGTGACCTGCCCACATTGGCCACTCAAAGTGCTGGGACTACAGGTATGAGCCACTGTGCCAGGCCTGTTTTACTTTTTTATCATTCACATGTTCACTGGAGTAGGTAGTACTTTTAATGTGCTTCGAGAACATTACCTTTGCATTTACAAGTTAGTACCTATTTGGTGCAAGAAGCCTAGCTTTTGGCCTACCACAGCTTTCAATATGCCATCCTTACTATGTTTAATTATTTCTAGGTTTTGATTTATTTACTTTACTTGATTGTGCTTTATTTTTTGAGAGAGTTTTGCTCTTGTTGCCTAGGCAGGAGTGCAATGGTGCAATATTGGCTCACTGTAACCTCCATCTCCCAGGTTCAAGCAATTCTCCTGCCTCAGCCTCCTGAGTAGCTGGTATTACAGGTACACGCCACCACACCCAGCTAATTTTTTATATTTTTAGTAGAGATGGGGTTTTACCACATTGGCCAAGCTGGTCTCAAACTCCTGACCTCAGGTGATCCGCACACCTTGGCCTCCCAAAATGCTGGCATTACAGGTGTGAGCCACTGTGCCCGGCCCCTAGGTTTGGATTTAAAATGACAGATCTGCAACTCTTCCTTTCACATGAACACTTAGAGGTCATGATAGGGTTCTTAACTGACCAAATTTGAATATTGTTGTGTCTCAGGGAATAGGGAAACCAGAGGAAAGAGAGAGGAGACTGGGATGCCAGCGGGTTGGTGGAGCCATTACAACACATATAACTTTTTTTTTTTTTTTGAGATGGAGTCTTGCACTGTTCCCCAGGCTGGAGGCAGTGGCACAATATCACCTCACTGCAACCTCTGCCTCCCAAGTTCAAGTGATCCTCCTGCCTCAGCCCACCAAGTAGCTGGGATTACAGGCACCCACCACCACGCCTGGCTAATTTTTGTACTTTCAGTAAAGACAGAGTTTCACATGTTGGTCAGGCTGGTCTCTTGATCTCAGGTGATCCACCTGTGTAGGCCTCCCAAGATGCCGGGATCCACCTGCGTAGGCCACCACACCTGGCCATAAACACACATTACTTTTATGATTAAGTTCACTGTCTTATACTGGGTGGTTCATGATGTCCCCCCCGCCAAATTACAATGGTAATATCAAAAATCACTGATCACAGATCACTGAAACAGATATAAGAATAAAAAGCTTGAAACACTGCAAGAATTACCAAAATGTGACTTAAGGACATGAGGTGAGCATATGCTCTTAGAAAATTGATGCTGATAGATTTGCTCCACTCAGGGTTTTTACAAACCTTAGTTTGTAAAAAAAATGCCATATCTTCAAGGTTCAACAAAGCAAAGCACAATAAAACACGGCATGCCTGCATTCATTCTGACTCCATCTTAATGAGGTAGCCAACCAAAGTGCCTCCCAGTTTGAAGCTAGGGAACTGAAATCAGTCCACAATATATGTTTGATTCTTATAGAATCAAGAAAGAAAGTAGGGTACTATTAATGTTAGATCCCAGTTTTGTGTTTTAAAGACTTTGATAGTGATAGTAAAGTGTCAATAGCAAATGTACATTACTTATGACACCTAACTGCTGACTTAGCTAGGACTTTAAAAATTACTAAAATTCGGCCAGACGAGATAGCTCACACCTGTAATCGCAGCACTTTGGGAGGCCAAGGCGGGTGGATCACGAGGTCAGGAGTTCGAGACCAGCCTGGTTAACATGAAGAAACCCTGTCACTAGTAAAAATACAAAAATTAGACAGGCATGGTGACATGTGCCTGTAATCCCAGCCACTCAGGGGGCTGAGGCAGGAGAATCACTTGAACCTAGGAGGCAGAGGTTGAAGAGAACTGAGATTGCGCCACTGCACTCCAGCCTGGGCAGCAGAGCAAGATTCTGTCTCAAAAAGAGAAGAAAAATTACAAAATGTAAGCAAAATGGCACCCTCAAGGTAAATCACATTGCTCTATTTATTCCTGTATCTATAGATACCTGTTGATCTGTTCATCAAGACTGGGAGAATTGAGTTGATTCGGATTTCATTTGGTAAGCAGAAGCCACTGTTTTAGTTTGCAAACTGAGAAGCCTCATTGTCACAATTTTAAGTGACCTGATTTTATATAATGTTGATCTAGAAGTAATATTGAGGTAAAATGAAACTAATTACTGACTATTCTGTTATATTTAAAATTAAATATCAGAGAAAAAAGTGTTTTAAAAATATGATTAAAACAAGAGTATGCTATTTGGATATTACAAACATAATAATGCATCTCACAACCCAGATCCATGAATCCTGTGTTCTACAAAGAAGTTTAATTATTTTATATACAAGTCTTTACATAACCAGTAGCCATGGACTATTTTTGACGGGCAATGGGTAACTCTAAAATATGGAATTTATTGGCTGATAGTGATTTTCAAGTGTCCTTCTAAATAAAATGTTTCATATGTTATGTTTGAAACCCATTTATTATAACAAATGTTACAACACCATTTGTTCCAAATGTTGCATGAAAAAAATTATTCTAAGGATACTTGCTAGTTTTTTCTTTCATTCACATGTAATTTGGAAAGGGATTAGTATTTAATACCTATCCTACATATCTTTAAGGTTAATATAGTGTTTGCTTCAAGATAGCTATAAAATAAGATCTTGAAAGTTATCATCATAAAGAAATGATAAAGATTTGAGGTGCTTGACATGCTAACTACCCTGATTTGATCATTATACAATGAACACATTTATTAAAATATTATGTGTCAATTACAAATAAAATCTTTTTTAAAGTTCATGTAAATAGAAGAGTCAGGTCCAGGCATGATGGCTCATGCCTGTAATCCCAGCACTTTGAGAGGCCGAGGTAGATGATCACTTGCTGTCAGGAGTTCAAGACCAGCCTAGTTAACGTGGCAAAACCCTGTCTCTGTGAAAAATATGAAAATTCGCTGGGCATGGTGGCATGTGCCTGTAGTCTCAGTTACTCGGGACGCTGAGGCAGGAGAATCACTTGAACCCAGGAGGAGGAAGTTACAGTGAGTGGTTATGGTGCCACTGCACTCCAGCCCCCGGAACAGAACAAGACTCCATCTCAAAAAAGAAAAAAGAAAATTAGAAAATTAGATAGGATGAGTATTTCTTAAAGTCAAGTGCTTTATTGAAACCAGTTTAGCCTGGAAAAAGTAGTAAATAACCAGATGATAGTATATCATATTAAATTACAACAACTATTTCATGTGAATAAGTAGATACAGTCAGATATTAACAAAGAAAAATAAGAGTCTCAGATATTTTGGCGTGTATTTGATCTACTTGTAGTTTATACCTTAAACACCAAATTAATATACCAAAAAAAGCAAAGTAATCAATTTCAGATTAAGAAAAATAAAATTAGGCCAGGTGCAGTGGCTCACGCCTGTAATTCCAGCACTTTGGGAGGCCAACGCAGGCAGATCACAAGGTCAAGAGATATAGAGACCTTCCTGGCCAACATGGTGAAACCCCATCTCTACTAACAATACAAAAATTAGCTGCGCATGGTGGTGTGCACCTGTAGTCTCAGCTACTTGGGAAGCTGAGGCAGGAGAATCGCTTGAATCCATGAGGCAGAGGTTGCAGTGAGCTGAGATCACGCCATTGCGCTCCAGCCTGGTGACAGAGCGAGACTCTGGAAAAAAAAAGAAAGAAAAAGAAAATTAGGTTCATTTCACAGGAAATAATTGTCCCAGCCTTATACCTCAGAGTAAATGAGTTTCCCTGTTATCTCAGCTCTACTTATGATCATCATTGTTTTCATTCAGCTGAACAGTTTATGGTAAGACTTAAGACCGTTCAGCTGATGGGATACTATTCAATGTGATTTAGGCTATAAATACTGTAGAGCATTATATACAATGAAAATTCAAGTGAATGTAAATTTGGAGCTCCACTTTTCCATTTTGAAGACTGGTAGAGATATAGTAAAGTGTCAAATATCAAGAATATATGCTTGGAAGATTCTCTTTTCCTGTACTGCAGAAGCAGATAAATTGACACAACGCTGGCACTCACTTACTTCCATGAGCCATTCTGGTTTCCATTCTCTTCTTCAGTTGTCTGTAGGTGTAATTTACTATGCTATACCTGTATAGTTTGGCCATAGTTGTGAGGGGATCAAAGCACAGGCTCTGAAGCCACATTGCCTGAGTTAGACTCCCAGTTCCCAAATTACTAGTTCTGTCATGTCAAGCTAAGCAAATCACTTTTCTATGCCTCAGTTTCCTCACCTGCAAAAAGTTGATGATAATAGTACCTACCGCATGAGGCAGTTGAGAAGATTAAGTGAATTAATTACACTTAAAGCACTAAAAAGAGTGCCTGGTACAAGAGTACCTGGTGCATATGTGTTCAAGAGCTATTAGCTATTGAGGTTTTGGTTATTATTATTGCTATTAAATTTCCAGGTATTGGCTCCTTTCTTGAGAACAAAGATACAGTATTTGATATGGAAGAAAACTGGGATGTAAGAACATGTGTGCTACCAAATGATAAAAGAAATTTTTTTTTTTTTTTTTTTTGTGATGGTCTTGCTCTATCACCCAGGCTGGAGTGCAATGATGTGATCTCGGCTCACTGCAACCTCTGCCTCCCAGGTTCAAGTGATTCTCCTGCCTCAATCGCCTAAGTACCTGGGATTGCAGGTGTGCACCACCACACACAGCTTAATTTTTGTAATTTTAGTAAAGATGGGGTTTCACCATGTTGGTCAGGTTTCACCATGTTGCTCAAACTCCTGACCTCAAGTGATCCACCTGACTCAGTCTCCAAAAGTTCTGGGATTACAGAAGTGAGTCACTGTGCCCGGCCGATACAAGAAAATCTTTTAAGATCACATAAGAAAGCTCTGAAATATTAGAGGACTGTTACCACCAACATGAGAAAATATTAATAGAAATGCTTAGTCTCATGAAAGGGAAAGGGAGAAGAAATATATATATTTTTTATTGCGAGAAATCAAAATGCTGTTGGATACTTGTGAAGAGGAAATGGAGGCCATCTGGAGAAAACAATTCCATTCAACAGTGTGGAATGGATTTAAAGGACAGCTGAATAGCCCAGACATGCATTATATAGGCCTTTGGCCATACAATGTCATAGATTAAAAAAGTGAACAGCAGGGGGCAGAATGGTGGCTAATGCGAGATGGTAAGAGTTGTCCAGCTTCCAGGATCAGTGTTTATGCATTAAAAATTTTTTTAATTATTTTTTAAAATACAATTTAAAAAATACCCTGGGCCAGGGGCCCTGGCTCACACCTGTAATCCCAGCACTTTGGGGGACCGAGGTGGGCAGATCACAAGGTCAGGAGTTTGAGACCAGCCTGGCCAGCATGGTGAAACCCCATCTCTACTAAAAATACAAAAAATTAGAGGAGCATGGTGGTGCATGCCTATAGTCCCAGCTACTCGGAAGGCTGAGGCAGGAGAATTGCTTGAACCCAGCAGGCAGAGACTGCAGTGAGCCAAGATCAGGCCACTGCACTCCAGCCAGGGCAACAGAGCAAGACTCCATCTCAATAAATAAATAAAATAAAATATCCTGAAATCCTGGCCAGGCATGGTGGCTTATGCCTATAATCCCAGCATTTTTTGAGGCCGAGACAGGCAGATCACCTGAGGTCAAGAGTTTCAAGACTAGCCTGGCCAACGTGGTGAAACCCTGTCTCTACAAAACACACAAAAATTAGCTGGGCATGATGGCAGGTGCCTATAATCCCAGCTACTTGGGAGGCTGAGGTGAGAGAACCTCTTGAACCTGGGAGGCAGAAGTTGTAGTGAGCCAAGATTGCACCACTGCACTCCAGCCTGGGTGACAGAGCAAGACTCCGTCTCAAAAAATAATAATAATATACATATACATATATATCAATAAAGATATATAATATGTATATAGATGATATTTTGATTATGTTGGTCTTTCCAACCACTTGAGTACATTAGGACCTTAAGATTCTACATTCTTCCATTTTATTTATTCTGGTTATATATTTCTTACACCCATTACCTTTTTTTTTTCGAGACAGAGTCTTGCTCTGTCATCCAGGCTGGAGTGCAGTGGCGTGATCTCGGCACACTGCAACCTTCGCCTTCTGAGTTCAAGTGATTCTCCTGCCTCAGCCTCCCAAGTAGCTGGAACAACAGGCGTACACCACCACAGCCTGCTAATTTTTCATATGTTTAGTAGAGATGGGGTTTTGCCATGTTGGCCAGGCTGGTATTGAACTCCTGATCTCAAGTGGTCTGCCCACTTCGACCTCCCAAAGAGCTGGGATTACAGGTGTGAGCCACTGCGCCTAACCCCATTACCTTTCAATTAACTTTTTTCTTGATTACTAGTGGTTGCTGCCTTTTTGCTAGTTAACTTGTTAATTAACTAACTAGCTCAATTTAAAGATTTATGTTAGACATTGTATGTATTTACTCATTTTTTAGAGATGGGGTTCTTGCTATGTTGCCCAGAATGGTCTCATACTCCTAGGCTGCAGCAATCCTCCAGCCTCACCCTCCAGAGTAGCTGGAACTACAGGTTGGTGTCACTGCACCTAGCTCTTAGGTATATTTTTAAAATCATCAAAATATGTTTTCCCTAGTGGCCTGGTTACCTGATGAATAAATAACAGAGGTATTTAGACATATATTAGGGATGTTTTATTATTATTTAAAATGGAGAAATTCTTATTCAAGATTTAGTCACTGAATTTGTGTTTAAAATAATTGTTTATTATCTATTCAGAATGATCTGCATGGATTGTTTTGGATTAGAGGTAAGAAGAAAAAATCAGAAAACAAAGAAAAATTAGATAATTTTGTATTAGCTGAAGTATTTGCCTCCCGTCATAATGAGTTAAAAATCATACATAGAAAATAACTCTGTTCCTTTATCAATGTTAAGAGAAATCCAGATGTGAAAGCAGTCCTGTAAGAATCTGCAGAATTTCGAAAAAATATTAATAGACTTATATTGAAGCTTTAATATGTTCAAAAAGATTTTAAAGTCTGACCTACAGGTAACATATTCTATTGTTCTGTTTCCATAACATTTTTGTCATATTCTCAGGTTATTATGGATTCTAAAGCTTTTGACTTGACTAAAAATGTATACATTTAACCCTCTTTTTTTTGAGACAGAGTTTTGCTCTTGTTGCCCAAGCTGGAATGCAATGGCGTGATCTCGGCTCACTGCAACCTCCACCTCCTGGGTTCAAGCGATTCTCCTGCTTCAGTCTCCCGAGTCGCTGGTATTACAGGCATGCGCCACCATGCCCGGCTAATTTTGTATTTTTAGTGGAGACAGGGTTTCTCCATGTTGGTCAGGCTGGTCTTGAACTCCTGACCTCAGGTGATCTGCCTGCCTTGGCCTCCCAAAGTGCTGGGATTACAGGCATGAGTCACCGCACCCAGCCTACATTTAACCCCTTTTAACTTAAATCTTTTAATTTTAATCAAACTTTAACTTTCAAATAGTAAATTTTTTAGGAATGTATGATCAATGCTAGTTTTGAGTAGATAATAAGTGAAGAAAATTAAGTATTTTTAAGATTTCATGTTCACAGTGACTGAGAGTCTTTCAAAGAAAAAAAAAGTTTCTGTATCAAGAGCTGAGCAAATATCTATTGGGATGCCTTCCAGAAAATGAATTGAGCCTTGTGTCTTAAAAACAGCACTTTATCCAGTCTATCATTGATGGGCATTTGGGTTGGTTCCCAGGTCTTTGCTATTGTAAACTGTGCTGCAATGAACATTCGTGTGCATGTGTCCTTCAGAATGTTGAGGAGTGTCCACACTCCATCTTGCAGTCACAGCCAAGATTTTCCTGCTTTTGCAGAAAAAGATATTTAGATTTTATGTCTTTATAACCTTACAGATTTACTACTTATATTATTTTTTACTTACTATTTATGTCACCAAAACCTTGCAAAGAACGTTTTGTTCTAGACCAAGAGGCATGTGGCAGTACTACCTAGCTACGTTCGTGTGTCCAATGCTCTGACTCCTGGATCACGCTAAGGAGATTGTTTCCATTATCAAGGTCAATTGAACTCTTTTCTTCCATGCCTTTTGTTTCGTCACATAAAACCACAGTTTAATTTGCTGTTTACTTAGATCATGGTTTTTGTGTATGTTTTTTTGATTTTCCAGAATTTCTCTTTACTTTCTTCTATTCCAGCCACTTCCTCTATTTGGTTACCCTCCTTTCTCCCCCAGAGATTTCTCATCGGCCATTGTCTTTCCCTAAAATCATAGCACTCATTCCATTTACTCCTTCTCTGTCTCTCCCCATCCTCGAAATCTTTCTATCCTCTTGAATCCACAGCTATCTGAAAACATCTGTATTTTGCTCTCACACTTGAAGTTTTGCTGGGGCTAATATTCTAGGTTAAAAAAATTATTTCTCTCAAAGCTTTTAAGGTATTATTCTACTAACTTTTAGCAACAGTGTGGCTGTGAGAAGGCCGATGCAGTTGTGTTTATCATTGCTTTACAGTTGTCTTTATTTTTCCTACTGGAGCCGGCGATGCTCTGACATTTGATGATAATGTGTCTGGGTCGTCACATTGTTTATTTATTGAGCTGCCCACTAGAGGCCTTGTAGTCTGGAAATTCAACTCCTCTTTCACTATGGGAAATTATTTTATTGTTGTTTCCTCATTTCTACTTTCTGAGTTTTTCTAGGGCTCTTTTTCATTGCATATTGAGACTATTGGACTGGTCTCCTTTTTTTTTCTCTCTCATATTCTTGGTACTTTTGTCTTTTTATTTTACATAATATAAAATTTTCTTTTTTCTTGACTTTGTGTTTTAGGGCTTCTCTTCAAACTTTTATTTTGGCAATTCCATATTTAAATTTTAAGAGAATCCTCTTATTTTCTGTTTAAAAATTTTACATATGGCCTTTTTCTCATGGTATGAATATAAGATCTCATTTACTATTTTAAATGTTATTATTTAGAATTTTTAGTTTTTTATTTTTATTATACTCTCTGAATTTACTCTAATTCCTCTGGGGTCAGTTTTTCTATTGATATATTTGGTCTTTTCTTTCTCGTGATTATTTTTTCATATAACAAATGATCCATTTATGCTTTCTTGGGTAGAAAGTATAACTTTCCTTTGTTATTATATATTTAAGATTTTTTAAAAATTCTGTATCTTTCCTTTGAGTAGAAATTCTGGCTGCAGATTCTGGGCAGAGTAGAAAAGGGTTTAATTACCAGGAATCTTTGCTTTCCAGTAACCAGATAAGAAAGGAGTCAAGCTAAGGTCCTACCAAATGCCGAATGCCAGAATAAGAAGGATTTTTCCTGGAGATAGAAATGCATACATGAGATATCTTGGAGCTTCCCAGACACTTAATGGCTAGTCTTTAGAGGACAGCTGTCATGTTTTGCCTGCGTGTACATTCCAGCTTCACATCCTCTATGGGCATGGTTGGAGGAGCTGGGGTGGACAGGAGGGTAGCTGGGATGGCTGCAGGTTTACTCCGGCTTGCACCATCCCCATCACTCTTAGACTCTCTGGAGTTTGTCAGACAGACTGGCATCATCTCTTCTGCAGCCTCTTAAGAGTAGATTCTGGGCCACAGCTTTCTCCATGCATTCATGCAGCCATCGTCTCTCAACTGCTTTTCATTTTCTTGAAATATGGTGAAGTCATTCTTCATTGACAAGCCCTCTCCAGTTACTGATGTGAGGTTCTTTCCTTTTTTATCAGTTTTAACATTGATTTCCATGGGGTATCAGGATGAGGCAAATTATGCTGACTGATTTGTCACCTAGAAACCCAAACCTAGGTTTATCTTTGAAATTGAAAAGGAAGTGATATTGTTAGGGTGAGTATGTCCTAGAGATCTAGTGTACAGCATGGTAGCTATGGTAAATAATGATAAATACTTGAAAGTTTTTTAAAAGAAAAAGAAAGGTGTTTTTTTCCTGGTTTTGGTTTGTTTAGAAATTGAAGATTATGTTATAATTGTATGTATTGAGAAAGCAGAGCACATTAGCCAAGCACATAAACGTTGGAGTCAGAGTCACTTAAGCTCTAATTCAGTGACCACCATATTATAGCATCTCAGGTTTCTATTTATACAATGGGAATAACAATGATCATAATAATCACAGTGATACATACCTTACAACCAAATAATAAAGTGTTAAACGTGGTTCTTGGCACATGGTAAAACTTGCAAAGTTATCAGCTTTATTATTATTTGTTAAACCTTTTCATAGTTAAATAGATATGTTAACTACAAAATGTTGATAATTTCAGGCGATATATCTATTTTGATATGTTATTAAGATCTTCTCTCATTAGAAATGGCAGTTATCAGCTGGGCGTGGTGGCTCATGCTTGTAATCCCAATACTTTGGGAGGTTGAGGCGGACAAATCACCTGAGATCAGGAGTTTGTGACCAGCCTGGCCAACATGACAAAACCCTGTCTCTACTAAAAATACAAAAATTAGTGGAGTGTGGTGGTGGGCTCCTATAATCCAGCTACTCAGGAGGCTGAGGCAGGAGAATGGCTTGAACCCAGGAGGTGGAATTTGCAGTGAGCTGAGCTCAGGCCATTGCTCTCTCTAGCCTGGGGAACAAGAGCGAAACTCTGTCTCAAAAAAAAAAGAAAAGAAAAAAAAATGGCAGTTATTATAGGGGCTTTAATCAAATTTAATGTATTTCATCAGGGATATAAGACATTTTCCAGGCTCTTGTTTAAATTATTCTAACACTTCTCTACATGTTAAAAAATGGCAACACTCTTAAACTTTGTTACACATACTCTGTATTAGTTTTGGGGAAAAAAAAAGGCTTCTTTTAGAATATCTTGTTCTTTATTAATTGGCTCAACTACTTAGAATGCTTTGGGGGCACATTAAAATTCTACATAAAAGGAGTCTTAATAACTTTTTGATAATAACAAAAGTTCCGACTAAATTTAAATTGATTTTGTACGTTAGTATTAATAGCTGTACAGCTATTATATAGCTATTAATGATGACACAGCTATTATAATTACAGCTATTATAATAAATGAGGGAATTATTTTACTGGTTAAACATTACATTATCATCTGCATAAAATGGTAATTTTTTGCTGCTTGAAAATTCTTTATTAGCATAGCCATACTGTGTGTTTATGTTAGCTGAGAATACCTTCCCAATAGAGTATAATGTTTCCTTTAAAATAGCAGAAAATACTAACACTTTCCAGGAAAAAGATAACCGACTACTTAAAATACCTTTAAAAGTATTTTAGAGATACGGAGTCTGGGTTTGAAAAGAAATGTTTTGCAAATCTGTAATTAAATAAGGTAATCCCATTATTCTACTTAACTTCTTAGCTTTGCCGAGCGGTATCTGTGTATCAGAAATTGTTGATTCATAGCGACCATTTTAATCCTGTGGTGATACTTTTAATTCACTTACAAATGACTCTCCGTGTGAAAGGTCATAGCTGCTCTGTCCTTTATGGTCAGCGATGGCTCCACTGCGTGTGAGGGATTTGGTTTTCGGCCACGGAGACTTTGCTCGGAGGACTAATGGAACTTTTATAAAGCCAGCACGGTCCCCACCGTTTGTTCTTAGGGGAGATTTTATAATCAAGCTTTAATGATAGAAACGTCTATGGTTGGTACATTCAAGGACATCGTTCCCAGCTCTGTGAGTAAAAGATATGCTCACCTCATATAAAGTAGGAAGGGAGATGAGGAGCGTGAACCTGAACTGCGCATCTGGGAGCAGTTCCAGGCACGGTGCTCTGTGAAATAACGGTAGTAAAACCCAACTCTCCTGAAGCTTTATTGTCTGGCGGGGTAGTAACGGCCTGGTTTATTTCCGAAGGCAGGGCATTCACTTGCCCTCTGTGCCCCCACCTCTGCCCTGGCTAAAGAGCTTTACTTCCCTGAAAGCTCTTTCTGAACTCTCCAGTCCCTTGTTTACGATAGCCACCTCTTCCACATCCTGCTGACAAACGCCGCACCTGCTTGCTTCGTCAGTTCAAGAGCTTCGGAGCTGTTGACATTTTGAGTCATTCTATTTTGATGACTGTAGGCAACGTATTTCCAGATTGATACCTCATCCATATGTCTCTCTCTCGCACAAAAATGAAAATATACCTTGTTCTTCCGTTTTGCCATTCACTTTTATATGACACTTACAAAGGTCAGCATCCAAAAAGATTATTGCCTGTGTAATACAGTCGTGCAGTAGTGATGGGGAAACATATCTTGTCTTGGGGATTTTATAAAATGTTCTCAGGAGAGTAACAGTGAATTGAGATGGATACAACAGAGTTCTGGGTTCTGGAGCCCTGCTACTCAAACTGCAGGCCCCGGACCAGCAGCTTCACCATCTTTTCCCAGCTGGTTAGAAATGCAGGCTCTCAGGCACCACTCCTATCTCCTGCCTCAGAGTCCCTCTTGCAGGCCCCTGGGAGATTTCTGTGCACACTGAAGTTTGAGATGTGCTGTGTACCTGGCTGACTCACCTAAGGTTGTTTCTAGAAATGGCACATCTGATGAAAGACTTTACAACATAATAAACTAACACTCATGTTCCATCTCCATCATGGCCTGGAACATCATAAACCATAATGTTTGTTGAATGAATAAACAAAAGACCTGGGCTGTTCTTTAGCAACGGCTGGTGGTCTCCTAGATGGTGGTGTAATATTTTTGGGGCAAGAGTTTCATGGAATCATATATAATATCCTAGAGTCTTTTTCCTTTTTTCCTTCTTTTGGCTTTATTTTTGTTCTGGATTCTTCCCATGAATATGATTTCTTTTTGTTGCTTTCTGGCTCTGAATACAACATTTTGTTTAACTGACAAGTAAACATTGTACATATTTATGGTGTAAAACAAGATGTTTTGATATGTGTATACATTGTGGAATGGCTAAATCAAGCTACTTAGCATATGCATGACCTCACATATTTATCATTTGTTTCGTAGTGTGAACATTTAAAAGCTACTCTCTTAGGAACACTAAAAAGTAATCAGTATACTGTTATTAACTGCAGTTACCATGATATGTAATAGATATCTTGAATGTATTCCATCTACTTGAAATTTTGTGTCCTTTGACCAATGTCTCCCCAATCCCCCCTCCCTGCTGAACACAGCAGATTTCTAAAGGCCATAGAAAAATATTCTTTAAATACAAGGAGGTGGGTGCTCTTTGGCAGCCCATGAGGGGATCCTGCCACACCAGCTGTCCCCTCTGCAGGGCCAGGCAGTGGGGAGCTGGGAGCCTGAGGGGCAGAGGCTGCTCCGTGTCCGCCAGTACAGCTCTGGGAGCCACGGGTCTTGGATGTGTGCAGCATTGAGTGGGAGGTGCTAGGAAAATCTCACTATTCTATCAAAGTGAATCTCAGGAAGCACAAGCCAACTCTGTCTTATTTACAGCGAAATTCTGACCACGGACTTTTGGGGGTAATTAAAAAATCTGGACATGTGTCAGAAGACTATGCAAATTCTAACACTGGTTAAAAGACCTTTATGATGACCTTGGGCCCTCCTGGATGCCCCAGGATAATCCCCCCATCTGAAGGCCAGTTGACTAGCAGCCTTGATGCCCCTTTGCCATGCAAGGCAACACTGTCACAGTTTCCAGGGATTAGGATGCGGTCATCTTTAGGAGGCAGTTACTCTGCCCAGCACAAATAGATGAGCAGAAAAGATCTCAAAGTCTTAGCACATTTTTGGACATTTTAGATTCTTTCCTTCAGTGTCTTAAGAAGTTGAACCTTATTTGCATGTCTTTCAACTCAGAGTAAACCATATCATCCTGATGGAAGCCAGGTGGAAGAGCTGTGTTTCTGTGTATTTGATTTTGGGGTCCCCAAAGTGAAAAACAAAAAACAAAAACCTTCAACTTTAAGGGGAGTGGATGGCAATTTATTCTGTGTGAACTAAGATGCCTGGTAACCTGCATTTTCTCATGTGAGCTACAGGGCGCAGTTTGATTAAGCGGGTTGCAATTAAAAGAGAATAGATTTTCCTAGTATTCAGCATGATTTAGGGTAACTGCCAATCTCATTCACTCCTGTATTTTTACGCGTTCGGCCCCAGGACTCCAGAAAATCTTATGTTTTCAGCTGTGCCGACTTTAAACTCAGGAAAGAGGCATCAAAGTTCTTTTGTGAAGCATTTCTCAGAACTGCCCCTTCTCATCGTTTTTGAGGTTCGTTGCAGGAACTTCACAGGTTTTTGTTTCTCACTTCACAATTAAGACGAGTTTGGTGGTGACAGGGAGGTACATTTGAAATTGAACTTGAGAAGTAAGTGGAGAACAAACAGCACTCCTCTTCCTTGTGTAGACAGCACTAAAGTGCGTCTTAAGGAAAGTGGGCCACGCTTTCCAGCAGTTTTGTGGGGTGAGTGTCAAGAGGACAGATAACAAAGGGAGTGGAGACATTTTTATATGAGAATGAGTGTGAATCATCCATCTCTTCTGCATTGGGGTACAAATGAAATTATACCCAGGGGATATCACCGGCCACCGACAGGTGATGAAAACACTGTGAGTAGACTTTCGGGAACATTAAAATGTGGCTCTTCTCCACTCTGTCCATGTGGTCATAGAGCCACATCTTATCTCTGGGTTTCTGTACTAGGTCCAGGCCTCCAGTAGGTGAGGACCAGCAGGGAGACTATGTAGTTCTCTGTTGATTCATATGAGTCAGGAACAAATACAAGCTTCAGGGCACATCAAATGCACGCCAGTGAAATGTGCCAGGGCTTGAAGAGTTGTAGGCCAGATATTGATGCTAATAGTTCTGTGCTTTAGCTTTATGGAGACTTTGAAAGAATTTCAGTGTTGGAATAATGTTGTAACTCTTAGAGTTGAGGCTCAGGGTCTGCCTGAATAGGCACACCTTAGCTGTGTGCCAAAAGATGACGTTGTTTTTAAAAATCAGTTTTTGATTCAAAGCAAATTTGCATTACTAACTTGCCTCTGTCTTGAATCAGTATATATAGGAAGAAAGAAGACTGTGAATCTAGGAAGTCCTACAGTCTTGTGTGTAAAATAACCCAACTTCATGTTATTTAACACTTTACAGCAAAATTAATGCAGGGTTAAAGGCAAAGCAATGTAACTTACGGAAAACAGCAGTGGTAAAACATTATTTGGCAAATTATTTAAAATGCTCCTAATGCCAATATCAAAGGGTGAGAAAACTTAATAGGCATGAGAAGAGAAGAGCAATTAAAGGTGTCAAAAGATCCACAAAAATGAGTAACATCCAAATAACTAAAATAGAACTCGGAAAGAGGTGACTTGGGAAAGGAGAGATGACAGCTCTGAGCAATGGCCCCCGAGCACCCTTCGTGAGGCCCCGAGGGGTGGCCTTGGGCTGGCCCCAAGCCCAGCAGAGGGTGAAGCAATGGTACCGAAGGAGTGAGCTGAGCCGTCTTATGACACCTCAGACCTCGGACCTCAGCCCAGTGCCCCACCACCGTACACAGGGGAAAAGCCATCAGGCAAATCTGTGTAAGCGGGAGTTCCTTAAAATTCAAAACTTGTGTGCAGGCAGGATTCTGAGATGGCCCCTGAGATCTGTGAGCCCCGCTGTACGTGCCCTGCAATACCCTGGGACGGTGAGCAGGATGGAGCTTACCTCCATGGTGAGGTTTTGAGTGGTACAGTCGGCTTAGGAAGGGAGCTTATCCCCGGCGGCCTGGCCTCATGTCCTGAGCCCTTGAGATCTGGGTCTAGAGGTTGGGAAAGAGCACGTCAGAGAAGCCCAGCAGGAGAGGAATTTGATGTGAGAGAGTTTTCTGTGGTTGAGTTTGAGGATGGGGGAGCCACATGGTAAGGACTGAGAATGGCCTCTTGGCGCTCAGAGCAGCCTGGTGCCAGCCAGCAAGAGAACACGGCCCCAGTCCTACAGCTACAGGAGTGAATCCTGCCACAGCCTGGATGGGCTTGGAAGAGGCTTCCAGCCCCAGATGAACCTGAATCCTGCCAAAGCCTTGGTTTTGGACTTGTCAAACCCTAGGCAGAGAACCCAGCCACTCTGCAGGTGAACTTGTGACTTAAAGAACTGTGAGCTACTCGGGGCTGAGGTGGGAGGGTTGCTTGAGGCCCAAGTTTGAGATTAGCCTACGCAACATAGTAAGACCTTGTCTTCCCCCACAAAAAAAAGTGTGGAGGCATATGCCTGTAGTCCCAGCTATTCAGGAGACTGCGGTGGGAGGATCACTTGAGCTCAGGAGTTTGAGGCTGCAGTGAGCTGTGAGTGGGCCACTGCCCTCTAGCCTGGGTGACAGAGTAAGACCTTATTTATTTATTTATTTATTTGAGACAGAGTCTCACTCTTGTTGCCCAGGCTGGAGTGCAATGGTGCAATCTTGGCTCACTGCAACCTCCATTTCCTGGGTTCAAGCGATTCTCCTGCCTCAGCCTCCCGACTAGCTGGGGCTGCAGGCATGCACCACCACGCCTGGCTAATTTTTTTTTTTTTTTATTTTTAGTAGAGATGGAGTTCCTCCATGTTGGTCAGGCTCGTCTCAAACTCCTGGCCTCAGGTGCTCTGCCCGCCTTGGCCTCCCAAAGTGCTGGGATTACAGGCACAAGCCACCACACTCGGCCAAGACCTTATCTTTAAAACAAGAAAGAAAAAAAGAAAAAAAAGAGGCCAGGTATAGTGGCTTACACCTGCAATCCCCACATTGGGAGAGGCCAAGGCCAGCAGATCACTTGAGTCCAGGAGTTTGAGACCAGCCTGGGTAACACGGCAAAACCCTGTCTCTACTAAAAATACAAAAATTAGCTGGGCATGGTGGCCTGTGCCTGTGGTCCCAGCTACTCTGGAGGCTGAGGTGGGAGGATCACCTGTGCCCAGGAGGTTGAGGCTGCAGTGAGCCAAGATGCACCAATCTACCTTGGATACTGAGGGATGACTGCAATTCCTGTAATTCAAGAATATTTTACATCAAAATTATAGATTTTAATTTTGCATTAGGAATCCCCAAAGATATGCCATTAAAAAGGATGTCTGGTCAGGCACTGTGGCTCACGCCTGTAATCCCAACACTTTGGAGGCCGAGGCGGGTAGATCACCTGAGGTCAGGAGTTCCAAACCAGCTTGGCCAACATGGTGAAGCCCCATCTCTACTAAAAATACAAAAATTAGCTAGGCGTGGTGGCACACGTCTGTAATCCCAGCTACCTGGGAGTCTGAGGCAGGAGAATCGCTTGAACACAGGAGGTGGAGGTTGCAGTGAGCTGAGAGCATGCCACAGCACTCCAGCCTGGGCAATAAGAGTGACACTCTGTTTCAAAAAAATAAAAATTAAATTAAAAAGAAAGTCTTTGAAATAGACGTAGCCGTATTCCCTCCATTTTCAAAAAAGTCCACCTTGCATATGGCATTTTCCTTTGAAAGATTCCATCTAATTCATTCTGACCTTCTTACCCCTATAGATATTGTCACCAAATATAAAGGCTATGGGCTACAGTTTTAGGTCAATTTGGCCTTAAGACGTGGGTAACAGAAGGAAACCTGGTTAGGCTGTAGTTAGTTACACTTATTCACAGGGGCATTCTTCAATGACCACTGCTGAGTGAAGCAAGGTTTTATACATCCGCCGCACCTCAGGCTGAAGTGCCCTGTGATGCAGATTACTGGGGGCTTTGCTTTAGATAGAGAAGCTTTGGTATCCCTGAGAAATGCCCACTCTGTCAGAAATAAAAGTGGTAATATCTTAGCCTGAATAAATTAGTTCCAAGAGAGCATGTGGCATATCTTTCTGGGTTTAGCCCCGCACCCTCACACTGCTCATCAGAGATTTTTCCCTGACATGTACGGGAGAGGCTAAGTAATTGAACCATCAGTGAATGGAGCTCCATAGATACATCACCCTTCTGGGTCTTTCGAGCCAATAGTGGAGTAGTTTTCTTTTAAACCCCGTTCAGGGTGAATTTGGCTCATTTCTTCCTTTCACTCGTCCAGGGTGGGAAGACAGAGAGAGTACTTACAGTTTCCACTCACTAGTAGACAGGCTTAATAATAATCAAAGAACATGAAACTGAAGCCAAAACCTTTGCCAGACGAAGAGAAACAAATTGCACCGAAAAATCATCCCAGACTTCCTGGCGGTGGCAGTGGCAGCTCTTGTTATTGTATTTCTCAGTCCCATCTTTCTGTTTTTCTTATGGCAAATGTCACATTGTTGACTTTCCATCGTGTAATGTCAAAAAGAATGATCATTAAGCAACCTTTTGAAAAAACAAACATCTTTACTTGGTGTGCGAAAGATCTGGAATAAAGACATTTCTGAAAATTATTTCTGCACATTTCAATGGAGTGGGCACTTAAAAAAGGCGATGTTACTCTGAAAGCACTAGTTGCCTGTGAGAAACTGGTTGCATGACTTTGTGTCAAAACCATACGCGATGAAGGTAGTTGGTTATCCTATTGTTTTAAGGGTAGAAAAACATTTTATGGATGGCTAAGGATTGTGACAGAAGCTACAGAAGGGACATGGTAGGAGCCACTCTGAGCCTCAGGGCTTAGAAACCCTGGCTGCGCACGCCATCCTGGAGTGTCAGAAAGTGTGGTCTTTTTTAAAAAAAATTAATTGATTATATTTCAATGACAGATACAAGGGTGGCTTCTTGCCCAATCCCAATGTTTATGTATTTTCTTTCATAATAAATATGCATGTATCACTGACAGGCTATGAAACAAGAAGTCAGTAGGTCTACCCGCTTCCCACCTCACCCCACCTCACTTGGGAACAGAGGAAACCTATGGGAAGGCATTTCCCAATTTCCTCCTTCTCCAGTTAATACTGGTGTCATTGCTTTTATCCAGTTAGCTGTGCTCATCTTTCCTTTCTTCCTGACTGTGGGATAGAAGAAAATTTAGACCAGGCTCCTGAGATGGCTCTGTGGATTTTCTTGTATTTTTGCCTAGATAATCCAAGACGGAGGCCAGCGTGTTGGCTCATGTGTGTCATCCCAGCACTTTGAGAGGCCACAGTGGGCGAATCACTTGAAGCCAGGAATTTGAGACCAGCCTGGTCAACATAGTGAAACCCCATCTCTACTGAAAATAAAAAAAATTAGCTGGGCATGGTGGTGTGCGCTTATAATTCCAGCTACTTGGGAGGCTGAGGCAGGAGAATCGCTTGAACTCAGGAAGCAGAGGTTGCAGTGAGCTGAGATCACAGCACTGCAGTCCAGCCTGGGTGACAGAGATGGAGATTCTGTCTCAAATCATCATCGTCATCATCGTCATCCAAGAAGCGGTGGTGACATCAGTGAAGAATCCCATCCACTGCATTTCTATGTACTAGTGTCTCTTGAGATAGGAGTTAGCTAGGTGAAGAGGTCTTGAAGGAGTATTCTCTGGGAGGAACAGACAAGATGGGTTGCAGGGAAGGGGAGATATGGGACAAGAGAGGAGACAGATGGGGCCGCACAGGCTGACCTTGTAGGCCACGTGGAAGTTACTGCTTCTAAATAACAGCACCGGGAGGCCCCTGAAGGGCGTAACTGAAGGATGGAGGGAGGTGCCTACAGAGGACACCTTGCTGGCTGCAGCAGGGAGAATGGATTAAAGGAGGGAACAGAGAGGATATCCAGTCAGGAGGATGTTCCAAGATCTTGGCAAGATGTGGTAAAAGCTGACTATGCAAAAATCTGAAATCTGAAATCCTCCAAAATCCAAAACTTTCTGAGTGCTGACATGACACCGCAGGTAGAAAACTTTACATGTAAGTACTAAATACAAACTTTAATTTACATACAAAATTACTGAAACTATTGTATAAGATCACCTTTAGGCAATATGAATAAGGTCTATATTAAACATACATGAAACTCATGCCTTGACTTGTGTCTCATCCAAAAGATATCTTATTATGTATATGCAAAATGTTTGAAAATACTGAAGTATCTGAGATTTGAAACTTTTCTGGTCTGGTTTTTGGATAAGGAATACTTCACCGTATTCTCTTGGGTTTGGGAGGAGGTGGAACAGAGAGGATTGGTGGTGGATCATCTGAGGCAGGTGAGATGGACGAAGATGTCCAGGAAGATTTCTGGATCTTGGGATGATTGTGCTATTCTCTGGAACCCAGAAAAAGAATATTTGGAACCTTGGAAAAGAATATTTACTTATTTAAAATTTTGCTTTGTTTCAGATAGAGGACTTGCATCCCATTTTGGATGTATTAAGTTTAGGGTTTATTTTAGAAAATCAAGAGAGGTCCTGAAGACCTAAGATAGCTGATTTCTCAATAACCTGGTGGGTAAAAAAATTAAGAAAATAAGATAAAATTCTAGAAATAAAATTCTGTAGTGTTAAGGCAAAAAGCAGAGAAATTTCCAATTCAATTTTCAAGATACTCTTTTACATACTGTAATTTTGTGATTTTTCCAACAAATTGTGGCAACATTTATATTTTCGTGATAACTTTGGAGAGAAGGAAAGGGATGGTGGTGACAGAGGGTGGGTGGAGCAAGCTTGGAGGTAGCTCTGTGGGTCGGCGTGTGGGCAGGAATGGGAAGCTGGAGAACGGTTCCTTCTGAGTCATCGGATTTGCTGAGGGAAATGAGCAATGCGGAGCAGGTGAGCTGGTTTGATCCAGTCCTTGGAACCATAATAGCCAATGGAGAGAAAATACAGAGGTAGCTTAAAGGAAAACGTTTATTTACTTATTTATTTATTTTCTTTACAGTTCCTGTTGGAAGGCATACCATTTAGCTTGATTTTTAAGCAGAAAGACACAAAAAGCCCCATAGTCCCTCTTAAGCCTCAATCCTTGGAAACATAATTGATCAGATCCTTAAAATGAGTCAAATATTTTCCTACAAGAATCTCCTGTAGACCACAAAAAGGAAACTAAATAAAAGCTCAGACTCTGTCTAGATATCTTTGTCTACATTTAAATTTACTGGTGGTGTATTTGCATGATCCAGATTTCTACAAGGAAGAGTTATCTTTCTGTGGAAATTTCAAAAGTAAGTTACACATGTGGGTACCTTCCTTTTCTGCCAAAAACACACCATTAAGAACAATTGTAAATCAGGTGAAATAATTTTTTCCTTCACATTTTAAAGCATACCATCAATGGAAACAAGGGAGAATTAGGAAACAGAATTTGCCAAATGTGAAATTTTTTAGTGGAAATTTATTTATGTATTTGTTAAATTAGAGAATGAAGGCAGCAGGTAGAGATAAGCTAAATATTGTTGACTAAAGTGTGGAAGAAAAATTCAAATTACTTCAATTAAATAGGGATTCCGTGGCATCAAATATCCTGCAGAGAATATAAAACAAAGTTTTAAATGTACAGCATGTGTCTGTTCTCAGGGCCATCAAACTGCATTTCCATCACCTCATCTGAGAGAGCAAAGGAGAGCACTCTCCTGTGATATGTGAGTGCTGCCCTGTAGCTGACAAGTGTCTCTCCTGGGATAGGGCTGACCCACTCCCACAAAACAATTCTCTTTCACAGAAGTGGAGCCCCTTAGCTTATCTGAGACCTTCCAGAAACTTGTCTGTTTCTTCCGACAAAAGTGATTGTGCAATTACTCATTAGTTTGTGCAATTATTAATACTCCATACATGTAGAAGCAAGATGCTCTATTTGGCATGGCCCAGTTTCAGTAGCAAGAGAGTCATACTTTCCTGGGACTGAAAGATCCACATATTGTGTGGAATAGCTTTTAATGAAAGTAGGTACAATTCCAAAGTTTATCAAATGTGAAGAAAGAACTAGAAAAGCATGTTCCTCTTTTTCTTTTCAGGAACTTATTTTTCTTATTTTCAGGTTTCCTTTATCTCCTCCCCAGCTTCGCCCCACCCCAGTTTTCTTTCTCTGACTTTACTTTGGCATTGCCTTTTTCTATCATTTGTTCTTTCCAATAATCCTATTGTTCTCAGAGTTCTTTTCTTTATTCTCCTTCACAACATTTTTTCCTGTCTCCTTTCAACTGAAACTACAACCTATTGGTTCAGCCCACTGGCTTCCTAGGTAAGAAAATGTGTCTGACTCATTGGCGGGCCCCCACTGAGCTAGTTGCTTTCTTTAAAGAATTCTCAGTGGTGTTCACTCAGTCACTTGTCTTTTCTATTTAACCTCTTTTTTTTTTATTTTAATAGATAACGTTACGCAAGTCTTATCTTGGTAGAATGATTAGTTATACAAGGAAATGCAGAAAATTTTCCCTTGAGAAACATTTAGGATAACCTAGTTAAAGAATTACCTCTTTATTACTTCAAATAAGTATCTCACTTTACAGCTCATCAGTGGCTCAGAGCAAAGTTGAGTCTCTCCTCTGGCCCAAGCTTGGATTAAGAACTTGGCTCTAGAGTCCGACAGACTTGGGTCTGAATCCCACCTCAATTCATGTTGTTCTGTGTTTGGGGCAAGTGATCCAACTCTCCAAGAGCCAGTATGCACATCTATAAAATGGAGATAATAATAAGGTCCTCTGGGGTTCTTGAATGATTAGATTTGTGAGCCTTGTGCATAGGCAGGACCCACTGAAATTTTTGTTTATTTGACGGAATCTGGCTTTGTTACCCAGGCTGGGGTGCAATGGCGCAATCTCGACTCACTGCAACCTCTGCCTCCCAGGTTCAAGCAATTCTCTCCTGCCTCAGCCTCCTGAGTAGCTGGGATTATAGGGACGTGCCACCACGCCCGGCTAATTTTTGTATTTTTAGTAGAGATGGGGTTTCACCATGTTGGTCAGGCTAGTCTCGAACTCCTGACATTGTGATCTGCCCGCCTCAGCTTCCCAAAGAGCTCGGATTACAGGCTTGAGCCACCATACCTGGCCTGAATTTTTGTTTTTTTAAAAAAAGCTTACATTGGATGCTCCTAGAAAAGTGGAGGTAGTATCTTTAACATGCCTTCCATAGCAATAAGAATGAATGACTTCTAGGTCCAAGTGAATATGCTTCCATTGTAAGAGAATTCTCTTCTTTTAAACTGAATGTGGAAAGAAATGCTTAGCAAGGTTTAGGCACTTCAAGATATTTCTTAGAGAAAATGTTGTAACCATAGTTCTTAGAAATAATAAAAAAGAAAAACATACATCAATACAGTGTAAGTGAAACCATGCTCAAAAATTAAAATTCATCAAATATTTCTACCTCATTACAAATATTATTTATTCAAAATAGCAATTTAGTTTTAATTACTGTTTAGGTTGTTTAGTATAATATTTATCGTTTAACTGGTAACAATGAGTGGTTATACTTATAATGGCAAATGTAACTCATTTGGTTATATTTATTTTATATGTTTGTTTTATATATGTATATATACATACACATTCACATAAATATATGTTTTATATATGTATATATATTCACAATCACATATATTGCATATACTTTTTCACACAGAATTATTTGACAAAATTGCTTGACTTTTATTAAATAATTCTATAATGATGGCAGAATGTGAGAAGAGTCCTTCCTTCTCTCCCCTAACCCCAAAACATTTACTAAGTGCTTGGTAAATGGGAAGATTTGGCTCCAATTATTAATTATTATAGGTAATTGAAATGACCACCTTAAGCCAACCGCTCATGCACTACATGAAATCATGACCCCTAAACTGATGTTTCCCAGTGGGGCTTTGCACTTTGAGATGCACATGTGTCCCCCATGAGGGACCTGTTTAAAGAAAGAAAAGGTTTCAGTAATTATATCAATGTGTGATAGTTCACTTATTCATTCATTCAGTCATTATGTCTACTCTGTGGCTATGATTTTCAGCCATGTTGCTAGTTTTCACATATGTAGACGTTAACGTCCTACCTAAAGCTGTGTCTTCCCTCTTCGTTTCTCATTGCAGAGACAGGCTGGGTGTGTTAAGTGCTGGTTATTTGTGTGTGTGTGTGTGTGCATATGCCCATATGATGCTCTGGAAAGGACCTCTTTAAAAATCCAATTTGTGTTAACACGGACCTTAAGATAATTTAGGTGTGTGCACAGATATATGCATATATTAATATATGTATATATTATATAAAATATTATTCATAAATACAAATAAGCATATATTAGATGTGAATAAACATACAAAGGATATGAACACACATTTGTTTATATCTGTTTTAGAGCTTCAAGTGAAGGTGGGTTGACAAGATGTCCAGTGTGCTAGTATGAACCTGCCTCTTTCAGGCGAAGGTGTGGCTCCTGAGATGGCTTGGCAAACAAGAGGTTAAGGGAGGGGAAGAAACAGACAAAGTCAATAAAGTCAGTTAATTGCAGGAAGCAGTTGCACAGCAACTGCAGCCAGGGAAACTGTCTCTAGGAGCAGCCCATCACACCGGGGACTAGTTCACCAGGAAGTGCTTGCCTCCGCCTCGCCGGCCCCTTTCCCCGTGGTCTCCTCTGCCTGTCTCTCTATCTCTCTATCTCTGTGGCTCTCTTTTTCTGTGCTTCTTAGGCGCTCTCTCTTGGTCTCTGCTCCTTTGCCTTTTTTGTCTGTGGGCTCGCTAAGATACACACACACGTGGTTTATAGAGGCAGACAAGGAGCCCTTTTCTGGCTTGTCCTCTCCAGTTCTTTGCGCATTGCCCAGACGCAGTGTTCACGTAAGGTAAAGGCAGGCTCTGCACCTCCTGCCCACGCCATCACCTGCTAGGTGAGCACAGGGCATGCCCAGAGTCGGTCATCTCCACGTGTGGGATGTGACATCATAATGCCTGGAAGCTGTATTGTATCAGCATAAACTCCAACGTAGCCATCAAAGTAACTTGACTTTATGTTACTGGATGCCATATATTCTACCAGAAGATTCCTGGGCCCATCATTTATTTTTCCTTTATCGCCTATAATGATTTCTAGATTAGCTACTCTTTGAAAAGGAACATTTGCTATCACAGTTGTGGTTAGGCTTTTAATTTTTGTGAAAGAGGTGTATTGGCCTATAGCCTAGAAGACTCCTATTATTTTTTGTCTCTCAAAGCTGGGACTGGCAGGGGATTTCTCAGTATTAATTAATTAACTCCAGGCTCTTTTGGCAAAATGCCTTGAAAGGGATGGCCTGTCCTGAGTGACCCTCTCGTGTATTTTACGCCAGTGATCATTAAACTCGCAAAATTGTCTCACCTGATTCCTCAGGACATTAAATGAAGATAAGAATAATAAACTCTCATACTAACATAAAGGAAATATTAATCTACTAGACACATAAAGAAAACGGTGTAAAATTCCTTCTGCATCCTAGGGCAAATGAATATTTAAGATCATTTTTAATGTTTTCTGCCCCTGGTTCAATAAGAGTCCTGAGAAATTCAGGGCTCTATCACACTCAGTCATTTACAAAACATGTAAACATGCAAGATAAAGGGCCCTTAGAGCCCACTGTGGCACTCCATAGCACAAGAGAAACATTCGCTAGCCAACTCACTATTAGCTAGGAAAACAGGTGGCTGATTCTTTTGGATATAGAGAAGGGGAGGTAGTGATATTTTGTAACCTCTTTAACCTTCTGGAGAAGCACTACTAGAAATCAGGTTTGGGTTCAACCTTTCCTTTCCTTCCTTCCCTCCCTCCCTCCCCCTCTCTTTTTCCCTCCCTCCCTCCCTCCCCCACTCTTTCCTTCCTTCCTTCCTGCCTTCCCTTCCTTTTGACAGGGCTTTGCTCTGTGGGCCAGGCTGGAGTGCAGTGGTGTAATCTCGGCTCACTGTAACCTCTGCCTCCCAGGTTCAACTAATTCTTCTGCCTCAGCCTCCTGAGTAGCTGGGATTACAGGCACCCGCCACAATGCCTGGCTAATTTTTGTACTTTTAGTACAGATAGGCCAGGCTGGTCTTGAACTCTTGACCTCACGTGATCCACCCACCTCAGCCCCCCCAAAGTCCTGGGATTACAGATGTGAGCCACCATGCCCAGCCTCCTGGTTTCTTCAGAGACTTCAGGATTTTATAAACAAGGAACACGTCCAGAGAGGATCCTGTGCTGTCATGAACGTGCAGTTTGGGATCTGCTGAAGGCTGTGTGATGTTTCCACGAAGCCTGCACTCACAAGAAGTAACAACTCTCCTAACATCTCTAACTCGAAAGGCAGTGCCAGCCTTTCCTTACCACTCCCCACACACGGAAACACACACACACACAGAAATACATACATAGGAATACACACCCAGAAACTCATAGAAAAACAGATGCAGAAACACAAACATACACAAATACACACACACAGTATTCCTCTAAAAGATTCTCCTGTTTTTCAGTCATTGGAATATGCTGGGTGAGAGAAAGCAGAATTAATACCAAATTTTAAAATGAGCTGATATAAACAAATCATCAGAGCACAAAAGGTGACGTTAGAAAAGTAAGGAAATACGGCTGGGGAAAGTTGTGTTTTATGAATCAGTCACATTACCAGGTTTCAATGTGAATGAGTTGAGGGCTGGGGGAGAGCCAGCACCCCCGATAGCAGGGTTACATCCTTCCCCCAGCAGACTGAAACTTCCCCTGTTTATCAGCAGTGGGACTGGCACACTTTCCTTTTCTCACAGTCCACTCGCCGAAAAACGCTGTCTTTTCTTTTTGGAAAAATTAAACTGTAAATTCTCTCTCAAAGGCTTGCATCTTTATGATAATTTTCCGAATTATTGCCATTTTTATGAAAATAGGAGGTCACACGTATCTAGGATAATGCTGTATACAGTAGGCTGGAGGTCTCAGTGCTGGTGAGCACATACTGTGAGGTGCTCCTTACCCAGACCTGGGTGACGGAGGGACCTTATGTTGTCATGAAAAAATCTTTAAGAGTTTTGTAAATTTTGTAAGTGTGAATACCATGTGCTAAATTGTGGATGTGAATCGTGGTTCATATCCATGTTTTCATTTCTCAATAACAGCCAATAAATGCAAGTGATTATCACCACATTATTAACAGATGGAGTGGAAAGCTGTATCAGAGAGCAAACCTGTGTTGAGCCACTGCTGTGTCTAAGCCTCATGGCCGTATGATAAGGACTCTTCATCCTACTAATGTCATCTTACATACAGCAGGTTATGGCCAAGAGCACCCTGTTACTAAGTTCTCATTCTCTTCCTGTTACTCTAGGCTGCTCATGATTGAATAGCTTAGAAGGCAGGAAAACTATTGAGGCTTAATTAGTACAGGATTTGCACTTCCTTGTATGATTCAAACTTAATCGTAAACCAAAACTAGGATGAATACTCAGCAATAGCTCTCTTTCCTGGGGCTATTCTCTCACTCTGCTAAGGCTATAGGATGCACTTTAGGCTTTGTTTCTTGAGTTCAGATTATTCTCATGTTCCTGAAATATTCCTCCTCCCATTTTCCAGATGGGATATCGGCACACATAGCCATCTCAGCTATAAAGACAATTGCGAGAATAAGATCTCCGAACATGAATTAATGATCAAGGCTGAGTCTCCTATTGAGTTTTCCTTCGGAGGCGTTTTAGGGGCCTGAATTACAGCTAAAATGGAGTGGCTTTGTGTGTGCCCTGTAAGAGGGAGGTATTGCATTGAAGCAAGTGTTGGCTCAACTTCATAATGAGAAACCTGGATACTGATGGGGTTTAGCTTTGATTGGATTCTGGAACTTATTGCACTCAGCTGGGTGTAGTCCAGCAACTGGGTGGCACTGGCAGAGGGAGGCCTGCTTCTGCAACAATTACTGGTCAATTGCAAGTGATTATAATGGCACCATGTCTAAAACAATATGGAGAAAAATGCTGCCTGGAAAACATAAAACAGTGGTGCTCTACCACAGAAAGAGCAAGTCGCTGAGAATATCAGAGTAACCAGGGATGTTGGAAATTCAAGTTGTTATTCTAGATCACAGGATGACTGTACCTTGTTTAAAAATTCCCATGGTGTATTTTCAAGTATGTCCTTCATCACTGGCCATCAGAACAAGACCCAGTGGCTTTATGACTCTCTCTTGGTGAGTTGAGATACCTAGACAGAATTCAAGAAAGAGCAGGGATGATCAGTCTTGCCACATGAATCCATCCAATAAATAAGAACTGAGAAAAATACCTACTGCATCTAACTTGTCTTGTACCCAAAGAGGCACCCCATTGGTATGGGAGAATGCAGATTCCAAGAGATGACTGTTACCTAAAGAGCGTTCTTGAGAGCCTTGTGAGTACATGACCAGTATGTGATTGCTCTGATATTTGCAGACAGCATAGAAGAATTATCACTTTTGCTTTTACACTCTTTATTGCTTGTGAGTGATTTGGCCACAGGAGGTTGCAAGCAACTGTGGACCAGGTAGCAATAAAACCAAGCTTAAATGAAGGCTGTGGGGCTCCCTCCCCAGCGGCATCTTGAGAGAGTGGCCAGTCTCCCTTCGACACTGTGTCTCTGGCTCCCCAGAAGCACTACTTGGAGTTGGCCTGGGCCAGTGGACTCTTTGCAGGCTGTCGATTGGCTGCTGCCAGCCCTGTGATGGTTTCCTCACTCCTGTGAGAAACTGTGACATATTCATTCTTGGCAGTCACCATCTCAGGCATTAAATCACTGTCCTCAAATTTCCAGAGTTCTGACACATATAATGGGCTTGGTAGGGGACCTGCAATAATTCTTTTTCAGTATTTATGAAATCGTGCACTCCCTATGGCTTCTGGGCCTTTCAGCTGCCTTTCAGATATCCCTCCTATAAATTTTCCATGATTATCACTTTCTAGCTTTGAAATATACATTTTATGCATTGTTATTGGGATATGGAGGCACCATTGACTTTGCCTTCTGTTGTTGATTTGTAATATGCATATAGCCTCACCTGCCTAAATATACAGTTCACTTGTGGCCATTTTCATACAGAACGAGCTTCATTACTATGCATCTTTCATTTCTGCAAATCTGAATCCTGTGGTTCTCCCCAATCATATAAACCTTCACACACTAAACCAAAGGTCACACCAATAAACGTTTCCTACATGGTGGTGCCTAATGTTGCCAGAAAAGTCTTGTTTCTAGCATCCTGTGCCTCTATCTGGGATAAATCCTCTCATTCCTAGTTCTTGTGAACAACCTCTGTCCTCCCCTTCCGCACTGCTGTAGGCCAAATCCCACTGTCACCATTGTGGAAATGGGACTCCATGGTGAGATCAAGTCTTGCCAGTCAAATTTTAGCCTCATATTTTGGAAGTTATACTCTACTGTCAGAAATGTAAGCAGTTGAGAATGTGTCTTGTGTTTTGAGGCACAAGGCTCTTAAATTTTTTCTCTGTGCTTCGTATTTTTCTACCTATGACCTCCAGCTAACTAAGGATGAGGGTCTGAAGTCAGGCTAGGACTCAACCAAAGGTTTAATGACACATTGACTAGGTATTCTCCACAGCATCTCAGGAGCAGCTTACTGCTGATATCCTAATATATCGAAAAGGAACACTTGGGAGAAATGAACAGTTTATTGGTACTTCCAACAAATGAGTATCATGTGGCTAGCTCCCAGTTGTCCACATTTAATTTATTTAGAAAGTTAAGTGGCTTATGTGGTCTTTTTCCTTTAGCTCCTCAGCCTAAGTAAGGATGGGTAAGCAGGAAAAAAGTAACATAGAGTCCTGTTTGGAAGGCATCTGGGCAAAAATTCCTAGTTGGAAATAGGGAAATTTTAAAAACAGAATTTTATATTTGAATTTCAAGATACTGAAGATCAGAAAAGTCACTCTAAGTTTAAAACATAGTGGAATTATTCTGCTTTTATTTTACCTTTTTTTTTTCAAATTGCATTGTTATTAATTCATTAGTATGGTGTAAAAACATTTATAACAATTCATAGATACCTTGTTCTAATTAAGCATTAAGGAAGCATAATGATTATAGGAAATATGTCATTCTTAGATATGGTAATACCAGAAATTGACCATTCCTAGATTACCTCCAGTAGAAACGTATGAATTTCTGTTCTGTTGTAAGCAATATGGAATCAGGCATTTACAGGTTCTTTCACAGGGAATAATAAACTAATTCCTTTTCAAATAATCTCCTCAGGTCTGACATATTTCTATAAATGGGGCCATCGTTTTCTCAGGTATCCAGAGTTGGAACTACATCAAGTTAGTCATTAAGCATTTCGGTGATCCCCTTTTATGGTCCTTTGTCATAGTTTTCTTTTTCCCCTGCTCTCTACAGTATATTCACTCTCTCATCAGCAGCTCCACCATTGTGATGACTTTCTCCTATTTCACTCCCTCTCTCCTTGTTTCTTTGACTCACACGTTGCTCAGAATATTGCAAACTGGTTAATTTTCAAAAGGTGACATTTGATTTTGCAACTATTATCTTCAAAACCTCCATTGGTCTTTCATCCATAAAAATTAATTCCTCCGTCCTTAGACTGGTATTAACAATGTTCCAAATGTCCAACTTGTTTTTCCAAACTTATTTCCCAGTGGGGCTTCACAAGAGGCCTTGATTGGCTGTTTGGATCAACATGTCTGGGTGTTAAGTCCAGCTTTGTTTGATTTTATTATTTAGAACAAGCTATATAATTGCTATAGTTACTGCTGTAAAAATAGAACTTCCTTCATAGACTCTGATACAGATTAAATGAGGTAATGAAGATGAGGTCTTTTTTTTCTATGCCTAGTACAATCACTAAAAATGTTAATTATTTTTTCCTCTCTTAAAGGACATTGATGATATGTGCCTTGTAAAGTTGCTACAAAGAATAATTGAAATGGTTTTCTGGAAAGCACGTAGTTTGATACTCAGCGTAGAGTCAGCGCTCAGAAATAGTACAATCATAGCTCCTGCAGTCAGTGCCCATCACCAGGTCCCATTGCCATGCATCTGTCTACATGTTTTCTTCTACCTGGAGAGCCTTGTCTTTTTGCTATAGTCCATCTTCAAAGTAACTATCTAGGCCCTTTCTAGGTTATTGTTTGGTTAAAAATTTTAATATAAATTTAGTTTTAACTAAACGATAACCTTACCTGTCCACAGTGTTCCTTTTATCCCCGGAACTGTTATGACCCATGCTACACATTTGATATCTCCATCTGGTCATTCTGTCTATTCATCCATTTTTCCATCCATCCATCCATCCATCCATCATCCATCAACCTGTAATTGACTGCTAGTAAGATTTTTTTTCTTATTGTCTTGGAATTATGGACAGCAACAAGCCTGAGGCCCAATGGCACTGAAGACCCCAAGCAGCCTCATGCCACCTCTCCCCAGAGCTTCATGAGAGAAACCAGCTCAGAAGACACCCACACACCAACCACTGCCATTTTCATTCCCAACTCTCAGGAGACTGACCCATTTTTGTGACAGAGTCTGGGGAACATTCTCCCTCCATAACCAAGGAACAAGGGGTGAGCTTCAAGGTGTGAAGCTTGGAGGGTGGATGTAGTTCCCTGTCATGACTGGACATGTGCCCCAGTGGTAAGGGGCATGAACCCCTGACATGTTGGGGCTGCCCTTCAGGGTTACCAGAACCTTAGCCAACTGGCTACAGTTAGGGGAACAAAGAGGGCTTTGGATCTCTCCCATTACAAAGGTCATACTTGGCCATCTCTGTGTCATTTGCTGTTCAGAAAAGTGAGAAGAGCGAGAATTTAAGAGAGACAGGAAGTGGAGTTCTATGGGACCAAACCATACGCTGCCTCCCGCCCAGCCTCCTCCCCTCCCAGAGTCTCTGAGCTGTGGATTGGTCTAGAAGCTCAGAGACTGATGGGAGGCAAAGGGGTTTGAATTTAAACTTAAACAAGACCAAGTCAGAAGTACTCAAAGGAGACCCTGTTGGTAACTGAGCTTGGCTACAGAGTTACTTAATCCTTTCTAGTTTTTACTGTGACACCAAACACTGTCTTCAGCAAGAAGAACAGGACTGCTGTGGCCAAGCAGGAGGAGGGAAGCTTTAAAAAGAAAGGTTTTGCACGATGGACACCACAATAAACCAGAAACACTGGACAGATCTTTCTCCTTTGTGACAATATTAGCTGCCTCCTTCAAGGAGGATGTACTGCTTTTTAATTCCTTAAAGTCCCTGCATTAGTCGCTGTTAAACTTAGATTTCAATGGTGTCACATGTATTTCAAATTAAATCTTTCACTGAACCTCAAATAAAAAGCAGAGCAAATGGAACATCTGTGGTTTTAATAAGGATGGGCTTGGCCTCTCCTGGTTTTATGTGATTTTTAAAAAAATCGTAATTCCAGACATGTTGCTTTTGTGTCTAGAGCCCAGCTCTTTCCCTCCACACACATAGTTCCTGAACATAGCTGTTTGTAGAAAGGAACCCAATTTCTTTGCCTAGGGCTCCTCCCAGGAGCTAGGTCCAAGTAAACCTGTTTGACTCTCACTGCTCTGGAGCCCTGAGGCCATGCCCAGTAAGAAATCCGTGCTCAGTGAAGGGCTGTCACTGGACTATGAGGGATAGCAAGCTGCTGATTCCTTTGGTGGTGATAGTGGATGCAGTATTCTCAAAGTGTTCAATAACACATCAAATCATCAATGATAGCTATCAGATTCTTCTAGAGTGAACTCTTGAATGTAGCATTTTCTTTGCCTGAGGTTATGACTTCATTATCATTATTGTTTAGTTTTTAACCAAAATGAGTTAGATGACAAGGGAAGTTCTGTATTCTTTGGATATTGAAACAATTAGTGCTTATTTTGATCTACTTTATTGGAAAGAAATGCCTTCAAGTGGAGGAGCAAGACATAGCTTCATGGTCACACTGAGCTCTGTCTCCCTGGACCATCAGGACAAGTAATTCATCCTTACAGATGAGACAAAGGATTGAGTGATATTTTATTGAAAAGAGTATGTCAGAAAACAACTGCATTATGTGTAACTTATTCTGTATTGTATAATTCAAGTAGTTATGTGATTAGAGTTGTTCTGATGTAAACAAATTGATCAGATATCAGTGTCACAAATTTTATAATTTTATTTTTATTCATTGCACATATGAGAAACAACAGCCAGTGAGAGTATTCATCAAAACTGCTCTTTGTTGCAAGTTCATATATCCGATCTGAGCGAACTTAAGTAAATGAAGGGAAGGTGAGGTCTACTAGGAGAATTTTTGACTATTTCACAAGACAGCCAGCCTGTAGAAAGAATGAGAATTGTGGCAAAAACTGAAGAAAGGAACTCACAGGTTGCCAAGACTCCTCTCCCTCCTTTTTTGTCCTCCATACCAGTTTCATGCTTCTCTCTTGTTATACAATATTTTTCCAAAAATTTCAGAGAAGAACCCTAACTGACCCAACTTTTTAGAAGCCCAGTTGTGATTCAATCAATGGTGCCAAGGAGGCAGCATTATATTGTACAGAATGGTTGCTCCCACAGTCACCATATGGATGGGAGGGAAGGCAAGAGGCTGGGAACAAAAGCAATGTGTCTAGCTTAATAACTTAAAAATATGGCTTTCCTCTAATTATTTAGGAGGTGATAGAGATGGTGTGTTTAGTGGGTTAAGACTTAGAAACAAAGCATTTCTAGGCTCTATTTAATGGTAATTCTATGACATCTTTTGAGTGGCATGGCATCAGGATGAGGACCTACTTTCACTGTGCAGATCTCTACAAGGAATTTTAAAAAATATATTTAAAATGCATTAAATCCTTTTCTGACTTAATTTCTTAAAAACTTTTATTTGTTTGCCACTGTTTTTGACAGGCATTGTGCAACTCATAAATGACCTAGTTGGTGATTGTATTGATGTCACTCTGTGATTCTAGGAATATGAAAATAAGCTCTCAGGCTTGTAATCCCAGCACTTTGGGAGGCCAAGGCGGGTGGATCACAAGGTCAAGAGATTGAGACCATCCTGACCAACATGGTGAAACCCCGTCTCTACTAAAAAATACAAAAATTAGCTGGGTGTGGTGGCGTGCGCCTGTAGTCCCAGCTACTTGGGAGGCTGAGGCAGGAGAATTGCTTGAACACGGGAGGCAGAGGTTGCAGCGAGCTGACATTGCACCATTGCACTCCAGCCTGGTGCCTGATGACAGAGTGAGACTCTGTCTCCAAAAAATAAAAATAAAAAATAAAAATAAAGAAAAGAAGCTCACTGTTTACTAGGAGGCAACCTTGCCAACATCTGTTGCTTTTTGACTTTTTAGTAACAGCCATTCTCACTGGTATAAGATGGTATCTCATTGTGGTTTTGATTTGCATTATCTAATGATCAGTGATCTTGAGCTTTTTTTAGTGTTTGTTGGATGCATGTATGTCTTCTTTTGAGAAGTGTCTGTTCATGTCCTTTGCCTACTTTTTAATGGGTTGTTTGGTTTATTTCTTGTAATTTTTTTTTGTAAATTTAAGTTTCTTATATATGCTGGATATTAGACTTTGTCAGATGCACAGATTGCAACAATTTTCTCCCATTCTGTAGGGTGTCTTTTTATTTTATTGATAGTTTCTTTTGCTGTGAAGAAGCTCTTCCGTTTAACTAAATCCCGTTTATCAATTTTTGCTTTTGTTGCAATCGCTTTTGGCATCTTTGTCATGAAATCTTTGCCTTTGCTTGTGTCCTGAATGGTATTGCCTAGATTTTCTTCTATTACCAGTAATTAATGTGAATTTAGAAATATACAAGAAAAATGTGGCAAAATATTCCATGTAACATTTCTAAGTAAATTTTACCATAAGAAAAGTCAAATGGACATGGTAAACTATTTACAATTAGAAATAATGAATAACCCATGTGTTCAGCTTTGTAGAATATCATGCACTCAGAATGCAAAAGGAAAAATTTATAGCCTTAAATGAATGTATTAGAGAAAAAGTTGAAACACAAATAAACTGCATTTTAAGAACTTTTATTGTGCAAATGAAACAGCTAGCTAATTCTAGAGAAAGTGGAATAATAGTAGATAAACATACCATGATGGCATAGGGAGCAACAGTCGGGTCCAGCAATATAATAGTTTCCTAGGGCTGATTAAACAAATTACCACAAGCTGGGTGGCTTAAAACAACAGAAATGTGTCCTTTCACAGTTCTAGGTACTAGAAATCCAAAATCAAGGTATTGGCAGGGTCATGCTCCCTCCCCAGGCTCTAGGGTGGATCTTTGTTTGTTTCTTCCAGCTTCTGGTGGTTCCAGGTGTCCCTTGACTGGTGGCAGCTTCACTCCAAGCTCTGGCTTCACCTTCATTCACATGGCCTTCTCTCTGTGTCTGGGTCTTCTCTTCTGTCTCTTATAAGGACACATTATTGGATTTAGGGCCTACCTGGGTAATCCAGGATGATCTCATCAAGATCCCTAAATTAGTTACTTCTATAAAGACTCTTTCTTCAAATAAGATCACAGTCACAGGATCTGGGGATTAGAATCTGAATATATCTTTTTTGAGGCCACCATTCAAACCACTATAGATGGTTTCGAAAAATATCAAACTACTAACAAAACTCGCTATGTGAGATTAGTTGAAATTCAAATTAGAAAGAATAATAAAAATTTATAAAGTTTAAGACTCTTAATAAACATTCTTTGTGAATTGGGTAGAGATGAAGCCTTCTTTAAGATAAAGGACATCTTAATGAATTCTTGATAAGGGTGATACTTTAGAAAAATCCCCCTTGAAGTCAAGAATGGTCATTCTCACCACTACTTTTGTGCATGGTTCTGGAGGTCCTTGCTAATACAGTAAAATAAGAATTTTAAAGATGTAACATATTCAAGAGAAGGTATACCATACAGCGTAGGAGGTGACCACTGAGCTAGAAAGTCAAATGGGACCAAGTGACAAATGCTGAGAAGAAGACATCAACAATAAAAAGAAATTATTAGCTTTTCTATATATAGGTGATAGTGACTTAGGAAATGTAATGTAGGGATGGGGAGACTACATTCAAAATAATAACAGTAAGTCTAAACTGTCCACAGTAACACCCAACCAAAATAACCATCGTCCTTATGGAGAAAACTATAAAAAAGTGATGACGTTCATAAAATAAAACTTGAATGTGAGGTTATCTTGTGTTCATGGGAAGACTCAATATTATAAAACTGTAAATTCTACACAAATTATAAAAAGTTTTACAAAAATTATAAAGTTTGCTAATGTCACGGGTAGGTGAGGGTTTGTGCACAGCACTCTCATTGTTGCTGGGGGAGCCCCAATCAGCACAGGCTCTGGGTGGCATTTTGATGGTAACTATTAAAATTTAAAATAGGTAAATCCTGTTGCCTGGAAACTCTACTTCGCCATATTTGCTCTCAAGAAATACTTGCATAAAGGGAGACACATTCAGTGATGTTATGACATTCTCAGTGGCCATGATTATGGGATAACTTAGTAAACGTTGGTATATTCACATTGTGAGATTCTAATTAGAATGAAACATTTAAGTTGTAGGATTTGCACAATTGATATCTTTCACCTAAAAATGCAAAACACCACAATAATTTTAATGGGTCCATTTATGTGTATATACATAAGTAGTGAAGATTCCAGAAGACTGCACATTAGACTTCTCATAGTGATTATGTTTCTGGGTGATGTCAAACATTAGTATAATCTGTAATAATTTTCATAAGGAGGCTTTTTTCTCATTTGACTTGTGTACTTTAAAAACAGGCAGAAGAAAGAGCAAATAATAGGGAGGTATTTAACCAAGAAAACATGGGAAAGATTGTTAAGTGAAGTTTCTAATTTAAATTTGCCTGATAGCGATACAGCTAAGTTGCAGCTATTCATAACATACACTTTCTTTAACAAACATTCACCAGCACTACACTATTCTGAGTACTGTTTTAGGTATTTGCTATCAGGGACAAAATAGGTAAAAGCTTAGAAGCTTCCTCCTCTAATGGAACGTAAATTTTTGGGGAAGATGGCTGGCAATACAGTAATAGTAAGTAAAATGAAGAGAATACAGAAGATAACAAGTCGTATAGGCCAAAAAACAAACAAGCTAACAGGTTAAGGTGGGTAAGTGGGAGTACAATTCTCAATAGAAATATACATGTTGGCCTCCTTGAGACATCTGAGTAAAGGTTTGGTGAGGTGGAATCAGCCATGTGGGTATCTGCTGCCTTAGTGATGTCACTCACCTCCCAAGGTTGATAGGTCAATGAGGGGCTATTATATGTGCTTAATTAAAAATGCATTCTTTACAATGAAGCCTCTTAATAAATAGCCTCTTCTATTTTATACCACATCAGAAGAGAGGATCACCATGGAAATACGGCAAAGCCTTGTTGAATTTCCTTACTGAATAAAGTCAGTTTTGTTTCTATACAAGGGTGAAAATAGGATATAATTAAATCAACACTACTTGAATTGTTTGAGTTTATTTCACCTCTGGATAAGCAATGTAGAATCAGAGCATTGACCGTATATGAAAGAGGAAATCTGATGTCTCTTTAAGATTGAGCCTTCCTGACAGCATTTCAGTTTTATGAAGAGTGGTTTGAAGCCACGCTGTCTGCAGTGGGGGCCGGGGTTCATGCCCTCTCTCCTGGTCCTTTCTGTCCACTGTTCTTCTGAAAGCAAGGTCTGAATCTTTTAGTCAGGCCCCCAGCTGCTTCAGAACTGAGGATGGCTGACTGTCAGAGCAGGAGTCTCTCTGTGCAGTGACTAATGGCTGTGCCAATCCCTGCTGCCCCAGGGCTGGAGGGAGGACTAGGCAGTCTCACAATGGGTGGGTAAGGGGGAAGGTGCCATTGGGCACAGAAGACACTCTGGCTGGGGCCAGGGAGGGCTCTAGGGAAAGATGGGCCTGGAGAATGATAAAGACTGTGGTTGATTGGTTTCTTAGTCTGAGGTGGCAGGCGTTTTCGGTACCCTGGAAAAGGGACCATCAGCAAAAGGGAGGGGAGAAAGCTGGCTACAAGTCATCATTTACACAGAATCAGAATCTGAAGCAGAGCCAGCTATTAATCTGGTCTGCTCTGGAGTTAGCACTACTTTTGCTGAGTTTGAGGCCAGGGCCTTTGATGCCTGTCAAGGGGACAGGTACAGTAATGTCTTCAGGAAAGAGGCAGTGAGACTCCTCAGCTGTTACATGCCCTGTAGCAGGGGTAAATAATTCCTAGCAGATTCAAAGGGCTCTGCCTGTTGGGTCCATTAAAGGATGTCATATTCTCCAGATCTGCATCCCCACCAACCAGTGGCACACAGTCCTGAGTCTGTGGCCTGGAGGCAATGCCATGCCATGGCCACTTTCTGGAGCAACTTCTCAGTTAGGAGTGCAGGAGGTTTCCTGGGAGTTAAGGCCAAGGAAAAGCAAAAGTGCAAGCAAGTGGGATGAGGCAGGAGAACCTCAGACCACCATGCATCCCTCAGAGCCCATTTTGGGCTGGAATGGGGAGCCTGATACCCCCATGGTGCTATTATCAGCAGAGGCTGCCAGGAAAGAGACTGGCCTTGGCTAAGAGCTGCACTGGGTCCTGAAGGTGGCCCCGTGGAGCCATCAGCTGACTGTACTCCTGTGGCTGAACGGAATTTCTGTGGTGGTGGCCACCACTCCCATGTCAAGGTTCTCCACTTTTCCTCCCATGGTCGGGGAGCAGCACCTCTGGGATCCTGGTGGCCTCTCTCTCTGGGCAGAAACTTCCAGGAGGGAGCTTGTGGGAGAAACCACAGCTTCCACTGCTGCGGGTGGCCTCCGGGCAGCAATGATCTCTTCTAAATTCCTCTAAGCCTCAGCTATTGCCTCTGCCTGTCTCAGCGCTTATCCATTGATGTGACCCAGACTCTGTACCAAGGTGTCGGGGCCCGGTAACCACACACTTCTCAGGCCAGGGTGGCTGCGCTGTATTTGTCTCTTTATAGCCAAGAGGTGCCCAGATAGGCAGAATCCTGCACATATTCCTTCCTGCCTTGATTATAAAATAATTGAGAAGAAACAGAGGAAGAGAAGGCTGGGAACAGTAGATGTCAGCCACATTGCAGCAGCCTCGGAATAGGAGCCATTCATGATCTCTAGAGTACGAAATGCAAAACACAACAAAAAAAATGCGTGGACTTTAAAAATTCCCTCGATTTTTCCCTTACATTTCTTTCTTCAGCATTTTTTTTTCTTTCCGAACAAAGTCCAGACGAACACAAACAACCCCCACCCCCGGTCACCTTGCTTGCATGCAATTTAGATATAATTCTAATTCAAAAACAAAACCGAAACAGTGCCACAGACACAAGAGATTATAGTAGAAATATTGAGCAACCTTCAATTAAGGGGAATAAAAGACATAATAGTTGTGCAGAGTTCATTATGTTTATACTGTACATGTGTAGGTGTGTAGAAAAACTTCCTTGTGGAACTGTTGCTGTTTTAGTGTCAGAAACAGACACTACACAGAGTCCTTTTGTTGCTTTACTTATCTGTTCCTAACACAGATGACATCTGTAGCAACCAAGATGCATAATTGCCGGGCCATCATCACTCCCATTAAGCTGCAGGAAAGAAAAATGAGGTCTCTTGTTCTCTCTCTAATTCATATTTTAAGCATTGCAGTGCCATGGGTACAGAACATGTCACAAATGTAGGATTGAAAATATATATGGATGAAACACTAAGTGAGGATTTGAATGACTAAACATGGTCTCTCTGAATTCAGGACACAGAATGTGCACTTCCTGATTTCTGTCTTTCCCTCACCCCACACACAGTATAGTTGCACATTATGCACGTAACATAGAACGTGGGGCGAGTAGAAAAAGAATGGCATTCACGGCATTGTATTCAAGGCTTCTGTTTCTAGTTCTGGGTGGGGAAAGTAAAACAGTTTGGCTTATGAAATTGAGCTGTTGCTCTGGAGTCCATGATGCCCTGAATCTGAGTTGGTCATGGTGGTCTCGGCTGCAGGTATTTGCAGGAAGAGAAGGGAGCAGATGATGTATGGCTTCCCCCACCCGCACCCTACACCTTTGCTATTTGGGTACTACTTTCCTACTTATTTTATATTTTTGCATCATTTGACTGTTATTTATTCATATTATTATTTTAATAATCTCACTGCTTAAAGAAACTATATTTTAGTCTCATCATAAGAAATAATAATGCATATTTCGTGGTTTCCTTGAGTCACTTGATTTCTTTTTCTTTTCTTTTTTCTTTTTCTTTTTTTTTTTTTTTTTGAGACAGTCTTGCTCTATTGCCCAGACTGGAGTGCAATGGTGCAATCTCAGCTCACTACAACCTCTGCCTCCCAGGTTCAAGGGATTCTCTTGCCTCAGCCTCCTGAGTAGCTGAGATTATATGCGCTCACCACCACATCCGGCTGATTTTTGTATTTTTAGTAGACACAGGGTTCACCATGTTGGTCAGGCTAGTCTCAAACTCCTGACCTCAGGTGATCTACCCACCTCGGCCTCACAAAGTGCTGGGATTACAGGTGTGAGCCACGGCGCCTGGCCTATGCCACTTGATTTCTACCACCATTAAAAGGAACTAATAACTGACCATTGCACCTTGGGTAGCCGCCACCACCCTCCACCCTCACTCCTGTGGCGTTTACTCAGCTTTGCTGTTCTTTACCGAGCCTAGCTGTACCGGCTCTTATGTAAAGTCTCTATTTCAATCTTTACTATTCACCAGAAGGAAGATGAGATTTTGTTTTGTCCCCTTGGCTTCCCTGTTTTGCCCACTGCAGTGACTGATACACAATGCGTATTTATAGAAATAGAATATGCCCATCTGTGTATCACGGTGAGCACTAGCTTACTTGCAACACTTAGGTAAAGCCTTGGCTTTGGCATTCATTAGACAACTACCCCAGACCCCCTGAGCCGACACAGGCACCTGGACAGCAAATGTGGAGGGTGCAGTCTAGACGGAGCTGGAGGGTACAGTCTAGACGGAGCTGGTGGGTGCAGTCTAGACGGAGCTGGAGGGTGCAGTCTAGATGGAGCTAGTGGCTGCAGTCTAGATGGAGCTGTTGACTGCTCCAGCATCTCCCCAGTTATTCCCTGTGGGATGGGGGGTTATCCACTGGTCCCTGGAGGCTCCTGCCCACTACTAGGATAGCTTCAGAACCCTGGCCAAACCCACTCACCTCCCTGGACACAGTTCTCCATTCAGGAAGGGGCGTATGAGTCATGTACTTCAATGAAATTGAAGGTGAGGTTGCTGAGAAAGATTTCTTACTCTTGAGAACCTCAAATCATCAAACATTTTTTTTCCTCTGAAAGAGTAGAATGGAGAGGACACAGAGTGGGAGTGAGGAAGCCTGTCTCTGAGCTGTGGCCCCGCTTATTTCTGGCTGTATGAGTCTGAAGAAAGATTGTCCAGCCTGTCTGAGCCCATATCTATTAAATGTGAAATAATGGAATTGTCTGTACTGCCAAATTCACAGAGTTATTTTGGAAATTAAGTGAGAAAACATATAGTACAATGTTCTACAAGATATAAAATGCCAGTAATATTCTTTGCTTTGGATTTCAAAAAATGATGAGAGTGGCATAGCTGCATGCAGGCACTTTTGCTCACAGCTGAGTGGAATTTGTTTGCCTCTGTTTGATTGTGCATTGGGACTAGTCTTAGCATGAGAGAGCAGACTAGAGTGAATGTTTAAAAAAAAGTCTAAAAATGTAGAGGACAGTTTGAGGCATGCTCATTCCTTTTCCCTGGGTCTTCCTGGCAGAGCTCCTATGACCTTCAACACGGTTCCAAAGCATGTCAGTGGCAGGAATCAGGGAGGAAAGAAAAAGCTCTTCAGGTTTCTTTAAAAAACATTTTGTGCTCCTACTTCAGAATGAAGACATTCATGCTACCCAAGTGTCTATTTTCTTTTTCATTTCATTGTACATGTGAAAATTTTATTTACCCTTTCCAAGCAAAATATCAGTATATCAAACATGAGAGAGTAGTCAACCCAATTATACATGCAAAATATGTTATGCATCCATTAAATGACTCTTGAAAAGAGTTTCAGTAACAGGGACTTGCTTAGGATATTGTAATAACTGAGAAAATACAGACACATGTACATAGCATTAAAAACTGTGTGTCTGGGTATTGCATTCTGATATACACACACTCATATGTAAAAAGCAAAATGGAAGGTCTATGTCAAAATCTTAACAGTGATTTGGTTGTTAAGATCAGAGATGATTTTTCTTACTTTTTCTACATTTTCACAATTGTCTGCTTATTGCTTTTGTAAATCAGAAAAGGCACAGTCATTTAAACTAAAGTTACACAGTAGGTGACGGAAAATCTAAAAATAAAAATCTGGGGTTCCAGTAGTTAATACTGTTATGATATATCATATGACTTCCTAAGTTCCCTAGTAACTAAAGGTTATTGTTTAAACATGGACTTTGACAGAATGCCCAAAAGTATGATGAAGATAATAGAACTCCTCCAACTATTAAAAAGACTGAGTTTGTTCACTCTTTGTCTTCCCCTCTGGATCTTATGTGCATTATCACATTTTGGAGCTTGGAATTTGGGCTAGTTCAAAGAACTTTGTTTAGAAAGTCATTTTATGGGCATTGGCAATTTCATAAAACTTTTGCTCTAGAATCGCCTCTGGTATATTTTCTTCTTAAGTCAAAACTCTAATAGTTCACATCTTGTTTTTTTTTTTCTGGAGACAGGAATTCACTATGCTGCCCAGGTTGATCTTGAACTTCTGGACTCAAGTGATCCTCCTGCCTCGACTTTCCAAGTAGCTGGGGTGACAGGCGTGAGCCCCCTGAGCCCAAATAAATTTTTAATATTTTTATTCTACAGACAAAACTTCATTTTGAAAGTTGTGCCTGAGAACATTCAGACCTTAGTTTATATTTCAAATAAATGTTGGGCTATTAAATATGCTGAAACTAATGTCTAAATGTATTACATATTTATAAACTTAATAACATAATATATTAGGTTGGTGCAAAACTTATTGAGGTTTTTGCCATTGAATGGGACTTTCCCATCAAAGTTTGGGAAATAGATTTGATTCATACCTCTTTCTTCCATCTATAATATATCAGTCATTAAAACAGGTAAGTCCAGGATCTTCAGGGATGCTGGTTTCCGCTTGCACCACCACTGACCTATTTCAGGTCTTTGCTTCTCTTCTGGGCCACCACATCCCAGCAAGTGTCCTGACACTTTTTCTGCTATTGTACTTTATTCTTCAAATTGTTACCAGATTAACTCACCTAGTATATAGCTCATTATATTTTCTGAAAATCTTGCGTGGATTTCCCTTTTGACCTCACACACCAGATTGACTATACAATCCCTCGCCTTGGTACGATGCCCTTCACAAATTTGTTTTCATGTTTTTATTTCTTCATATATTTGTTTTTCTTTTCCAACAGACTGACTGCACGTCTTCTCCATGCCAGTCCTGTTCTGTTCTACGTATGAGGGAATGCAATAGACAAACATCCCTGCCCTTAAGAATTCTGCATTGTAGCAGAGGGGCCAGAAAATCAATGTCATGCACAAGGGAATTGTTGAGCATGCCAGAATGTGATTATTCTAGGGAGGATCCTCAGCTCAGGGTAAAGAGGCACCAAATTAGCATTTTAGTTAAGATGGCCAGAGCAACAGAATGTGTCGCTCATTCTCTCACCTCCTTCAAATCTTTACTCAAAGATCACTGAAAATATGATCTTTGAGTAAAGATTTGAAGGAGGTGAGAGAATGAGCAACACAGATGTGGGGAAAAGCGCTTCAGCCTAGGGAACAGCTGGCCGTGCTGCCTGATGTGGAGTGTGGCTGTGTGGCCAGGCCAATGCGGCCGAGTGGGGAGGTGTAGGGGAGGACATCAGACAGGCTGCGGAGAGCCACTGAGTCTGCGGCCTTGAGGCCATCAGAAGGATGAAGCTTTCTCTCTGAGAGACACAGGGAGGCCCTGAAGGATTTGCAAGGTGGTTTATCTGACATACACCTTAAAAAGAGCATTCTGGCTTAGTTGAGAGAACACAGTGAAGAGGCAATGGTGAAAGCCCCAGGAGTCCTGTTAGGAGACACTTGCAGTCATCCAGGCAGGAGGCTTGCAGCGTGGTGGTAGACAGGCATCCCGGAGGTGGTGAGAAATGCTCTTATCTGGAGACATTGTGAAGGGAGAACCCAGAGGATTTGCTAATACACTGGAGGCAGGAGTGAGAGAAAGACAGAGGTCAGGGAGGCTTCCAGGTTTTTGCACTTAGCATCTGGATGGTTGGGTTATCAGTAGCTGGGATGAGGAAGACTAGGCAGCTGTGCTGAAAGGGAAAGTAAGAAGTTTACATATGAGATTTTTATTTCACATAAAAATAAAAATATTTTTTAGAGGAGATGCAAGTAGGCCATTTAATAAAGTGAGCAATTCAGAGAAGAGGGCCAAATGGGGGCTGCAACTGTGAGAGGTGCTGGCTCAGAAATCGTCTTTAATGCCCTGGGACTGAGTGGCAGAAACGCAGGAATGAGGGGATGGAGAGAAACCAGGAGGCTGACAGCTTAGTGTTCACACACAGACACAAGGGAGATGGAGGAGTGAGAATCAGGCATGGCCCCTGAGCGGGGAGGAAAACCAAGCCAGATTTTCTAGGAAGCCCAAGCAAAAGGCTTTTTCCAAAAGGAGGACACAACTTGCTGTATTAAATATCTCCATCTACTGTGGTGTAAACCATTTTCTAGCCATATTATGTAGACATCACCTAAAGTATTTTATTCTTATGCTACATTGAACTAGGGACTGTCCATGAACCAGACTGTAGAGTTTCCTACTACTGTTTAAGCTATTATTTATTTTAAAATGATCTTTCAAAATTTCATCACAATGTACTTCTTAAATTTTTAATTACATGGATTACCTAAATTTTACAGTCATTAAAGAAAAAAGAGCAAATACAATTAAAGCATGATATAGACTGAATGTTTGTGTCCCTCCCAAAATTCATATGTTGAAATCCTAATCCCCAAGGTGATGGAACCCTTATGAATGGGATTAGTGCTCTTGTAAAAGAGACTCAGAGAGCGCTCTTTCCCCTTCCTCCATGTGAAAACACAGCAAGAAGATGATGTCTAGGAACCAGGGAGTAGGCCCTTCCCAGATGCTGAATATTCCAGGACCTTGATCTTGGACTTCCTGGTTTTTAGAACTGTGAAAAATAAATTTCTGTTGTCTGAACTACCCAGGTATGGTAATTTGTAATAGCAGCCCAAGTGGACTAAAACAAAGCACAAAAAAGAAAACCAAACTAAATCCAACAATATGGACGTAATTGTTCATTTAACTTGTTTGTAAGTTTCGATATGATAAACACCATTTTAATGAATATCTTTTATGTTATATCCTTCTTTATTTCTTTTTTCTTTTTTTTTTTTTTGGGACAGAGTCTCGCTTGGTTGCCAGGCGTCAGGCTGGAGTGCAGTGGCATGACCTCAGCTCACTGCAACCTCCACTTCCTGGGTTCAAGCAATTCTCCTGCCTCAGCCTCCCAAGTAGCTGGGACTACAGGCGCAAGCCACCACGCCCAGTTAATTTTTGTATTTTTTAGTAGAGATGGGGTTTCATCATGTTGGCCATGATAGTCCCAATCTCTTGACCTCGTGATCCACCTGCCTCGGCCTCCCAAAGTGCTGGGATTACAGGCGTGAGCCACTCTGCCTGGCCTATATCTTTCTTAAGTTATATAAAATAATTTCCTTCTAGTAAATTTATAGAATTAGTATTTCCGGATCCAAAGTATTTAAAAAAACTCCATCTAACTGCTTAAATTAATATAATCTCATTTTAATTCTCCGATATTGTTTCTTCTCCTTACTTTTTACCTTATCAGTACAGATAAGATGTGTGTGTGCACTCACACATTGATCTTCTTCAGATTTACTCAATTAAGAAATCCTTCTTGTATTTTATTGGAATTTTATATGATATCTGTATTTTAAACATATAGGTGGTTCCTGTCTAGGAACATAGTCTCTTTCTTCATTTAACTAAGTTTATTTTGTGTCCCACAGTTATTTTAATCTTTATTTTTTTTTATACTACAAATGATTGTTATTGAGAAGTAATTTTAGGCTTACAGAAGACAAGGGCGAAGAGTAAAGGGTGTTTTTTCCAAAACTATTTTAGAGTAAGTTGCCAACATGATGCCCCATCACCCCAAATACTTTAGTAATTCCTACAAGCAAGGACATAATCACAATACAGTAAATTACCATGAAAATAAGAAAGTTAACTCCTTGGATTTCCACCATGCAATCCAGAGACCCCATTCAAGTCCTGCCAATTGTACCAATAATGTCTGCTACAAGAAAACGATTCAGTCCAGGACAAAACACTGCATTTAGTGTCTTATTTTTTCAGACTCTTTCAATCTAGAATAATTCCTAAGTTTTTCCTTAACTTGTACAACCTTGATGCTTTTGAACACTATGGAGCATTTCATAGAATGTCTGTGCATATGAATTTGAGTTTCTTCATGTTTACATTGTTTGTGGATCTTTGACAGGAATCTCACAGAAGTGATGTTACTTTCTCTTTATTGCAGCCTATCAAATGGTGTGTGAGTTGTATTGGTCCCATTACTTATGTCCACTTTGATCTCTTGATTAAGGTGTGTTGAGTGACATGCTCCCAAAAGATACATTGAAGTCTTAACCCTGATACCTGTGTGTGTGGTCACATCCACATGAATTCGGAAATAAAGTCTTTGCCAAGGTAGTCCAGTTAAGATAAGGTCATGCTGGATTAGAGTGGCCCTAAATCCAGTAACTGGTGTTCTTCCAAGAAAAGAGAGACATGAAAACACCAAACATAAAGGGATGAAGGCCACATGACCACAGAGGCAAAGGCTGGAGGGATGCTTCTGCAAGCCAGGGGACCCCAAGGACTGTCTACGGCCCCTGGAGGCAAGAAGTGGCAAGGAAGGGACCTCCCCTGAACCTTCAGGGAGTGCATGGTCCTGCTGACACTTTGACTTCACACTTCTGACCTCTGGGGCTGAGAGAGAATAAATCTATGTCATCTTAAGCCACCAATTTTGTGGTAATCTGTTATGGCAGCCCTCAGAAACTAATACAAGGTAGTATCTGCTAGGTTTCCCTGCAATAAAGTTACTCTTTTTTTCCTTTTTAATAAATAAATAAGGGTTTTTTTTTTTGGAGTGGGAGGTCCTTTGAGACTAGGTAAGAAAGTTTCCCGTCAACCTTCACCCATTAGCTTTTGGCATCCATTGATGTTTCTTGGCTTAGTTAATTATTACTATTGTAATTGACAAATGGTGATGTTTTGAATGATTTTGTTTCTTCTACATGTATTTTTTGGTGTTCTTCTCTAAGAAAGGGATTGTTTTGCTCTAGCATTTAAAATGTATTTTTATATATGTATATATTTATTATTCAAGGGGTTGTACATTCCTATCATTATTTATGTTGATGCTCAAATTGCCCTACATATGGCCAGCAGGAGAACTCCGTCAAGCTGGCTTTGTGTCCTTTTGACATATTCCTGTAATTTTCTTACACTGCAAAATGTTCAGTTCCACTTTGTACCATTCTGCCCTTGCCTCCGCCTTGGATTCAGCCGTTTCTCTGAGGAGTTCAGTTCCCTGTAGTGGAGAACAGTACTTAGCAACCAAGACCTGGGTGCTTGGTGTGCCCACCGCTGTGGAGGTGTGGCTGCGGGTAGGCTCTCTCATTGAACAGAATTAGGGAATAGATTTCTATATAAACAAATAAACATACACACGTAAATACAGGCATGCATGTACCATTGAAATCTATAGTTATTTCACATCTATCTATTTATGTACTTATTGAAAAACGTTTGCTTTATGAAAACCATGATTCTATACCTCCAATTGCAGTCCAGCACCTGAAGGTTTGGTTTAATTTTCTCCCTTTCCAAATGTGTAGCATCCTTCTCTGACAGTGGGAGACATGGCTTTGAACGTCCCCAGTATATTTTCTTATTCATTTATTATCCTTGTATTTAACCAATCTCTGCCACTTCGTCCATTCTCCACCCCCTCGCTCCCAAACCTTTCCTGCACACATGTGGATGCCCTCCTCAGAAACATAGCCAGGCTGCCACTCTCACTCTGCAAAGATGCCCTCTGCAGGCTCAGAGACCTGCAGCCCGATGTGGGAAGCCATCTTCACTCTGCTAGGGCTCTGACACGGCATGCCAGTCTTCCTGTACTCTGTAGACACCACCCTCACCTGGCCTGAGCTCCAGTAGCCTTGCCAGGGCGTGCCCACACCACCTCCTTACTTGGATGCCTTCTTCAGCTCCCTTGACGCTGACATCTAGTACCATCCTGGAAAGAAGGAAGGAAGGAAGGAAGGAAGGAAGGAAGGAAGGAAGGAAGGAAGGAAGGAAGGAAGGAAGGAAGGAAGGAAGGAAGGAAGGAAGGGAGAGAGGGAGAGCGGGAGGGAGGGAGGAAAAAAGGAAGAAAGAATGAAAGGCAGGCAGGAATCATATGTTTCATCATCTTTAAATTGCTTTTCTTAGATTTTTCACAAGCAGATCAGAATATCTGCAAATAATGATGGATTTTCTACTGACTTTCTGATATTTCGTAGAATAGCACTTTCAGGGAAATGTTGAACAATGTGAGGATAACATATCGTTTCTTAATTGGAAATTTTTCAGTGTTTTAACTTTGTGTGAATGTGGGCAGTTGGTTTGAGATACTCTTTTTATATATCATATTAGAAGTAAATATCATTTCTTGTTTTACTAAGCCTTTATCAAGAATGTTGAATTTTATCAAATGCATTTTTGACATATAACAGTTTGCTTTTCCCCATGACTCAGTAACATAACCAGTGCATTAATAAATATCTTAATACTGAACCATTCTTACACTTTTAGAGAAGTGTAAAAATGTTCATAGCACATCATTCTTTTACTATACGGTTAGATTTAATTTGACTATTTTTCAGGAATTTGGTATCACTTATGCTGTCTTTTTATATTTTGTTACTAAAATTATACTATTTTAAGAAAATAAATTGAAAAGGTTGTTTTTCTAATTTTTTCCTCAAAGGATTTAAATAGAAATTATTTGATTTGAAGAAACCTGCTTGTAATAGCATTAACATTTATGGCCATTTTGAAAGTAAGGAGGTATATCTCTGTGACAACTTTAAACATTTCTTCCATTGCTAGAAATCTATTCAGACATTCTACCTTTTCCTGATGACAATGTGGTAATGTGCATTTTCCTAGAAAATAATTTCTTTTATATTTACAAATTTACTTCCAAAGAAAGTTGTAATCTTTAAAACCTCTTCTGTATTTGTGGTTATAGTCCATTTGAAAGTGTGTATTGTCTGTCTCTGCTTTCTCTTTCTCTTGCTGTCTCTCACATCTCTTTCTGGCAGTTCTACTAGAGGTTTATTTTTCTCAGGAGTTAGCATGCATTTCTGTAAAGGGCCAGGAGTAAATATTAGGTTCTGTGGGTCATACGGTCACTATCAGAACTATTCACCTCTGCCCTTCTAGCACGAAAGCAGCCAGGGATAGGGCATAAATGAATGAGTATGGCCGGGTTCCAATAGAACTTTATTATGAACACCGAAATGTAAATTTCATATAATTTTCATGTGTCACAAAATATTTTCCATTTTTCTCCAACTATTAAAAAATGTAAAAACTGTTTTAAATCGAGGGTTATACAAAAACAGGTGGTGGGCAAGATTGGACCCATAGTTCTGTGGGCCAACTCCTAGTCCATTTCATAGATTTGGACGAAAAACAGAAACAAAGAATGAACTGCTTAAATGTGTTTGTCATAGCTTCATATCATTCTCTGTTCTCTCAGTTACTAACCATATTAAGACTTTAGTCATCTCTTCAGTCTACTTTTATTAAAATTTGTTTTCTAGAATCTTCTTGAACTAATGTCTGGTTCCTTTTCTATTCTGTTCCATGAATGTTCAAGTGTACAGGAATCTGTACGGTACCATAACACACAGCCACCTCCTCACTACCCGGCTTAATAAGTAAGAAATTAAAAACAGAGAAAACCGCTTCTGTGTTTTGCAGCATGGTAGAAAAACACTCACATACCCTTTCAATGGAAACATTTTAAAAATCAGAAACGCTGGATTATTTGTGTTTTGAAATACGCCACCAAGCTAAATAAGCAGAAGGATTCAACAGAAAGCTGGAAACCATTTACAATCAGTGACCTCAAAGAGTTTAGCAAGTGTCAAAGCAACTTGAGGCCTGAGCGTTATCTGCCAACGCTGTGGTCTAGAGCTTCAGGTTAGATGCCACAAAAGGCGCGGGAAGGAAGGAATCCATCGTGGGCTCCCAGAGCAGAGCCAGGACCTAGGAACTACACCTCAGGACAGTTAACACACCTTAAAAGAGCATGACTTGAACCTGAGTTCATACCACTTATGTGGTTGAAAAGCTGAAACTGAGAATTTGAATTAATTGGTCTCAGGGTGATAATACTTTCAGGCGATTGGCAGAAAAGCAAATAAAAACCTGCTCCAAAAGAATGCCACTTCACGTAGGCCTGAAAAAATTTCTGCAAGACACATGGACTCACATTTTAAAATCTCTAAAAAAGCACAGCCTGCACATGTTTCAGAGGGTCATTATCCAATTCAGAGTAGAAAATAAGTAGGTTTAGTATGTTTTAAGATAAAAAAAGAGGCTTGAAAATACAAAACTTGAGACTGATATTTTAAAATTGACTTTAAAGATTTGAAAAAGAACAAAATGAAGGAACTAGTGATAAAAATGTGATTGAAAGTTTTTGAAGATTACAAGTAAAGAACCAACTAGGCAAAACTAAAGAGAGAATTGAATTCATGAATAGAAGATAGACTAAAAACATTATCTAAAATGCAGCCCAGAGACAAAGAATAAGAATTATGAAAGAGTGGCTAAGAGATCAAATGGCTGAGAAGCTTATACATGTACACATGTGTGTGTTTATACCCATATGTGTGTGTATATGATTTTACATATATGTACATAAATCTGAAACCTAGAGGGAAAAAATAGATGAGTGGGCATGCGGCAATATTCCAAAATATAATCACTGGAAATTTTACTGAATTGTTGAAAGATACCAAGGCCCAAATCCAGGAAACCCAACAATTCCAAAGCCAATCAAAATACAAAGAAATCTACACACAGTAATACAAATTCAGACCAAAGAGAATAACTAGTTAGAAAAGAGAGATCACTTACAAAGACACAGAAATTAGACTGACAGCTGAATTTCTAGCAGTAACAATGGACTCCAGAGAGGGGAGATTATCTTCATTGTGCCAAGAGAAAAACCCAGCAAAACAGTATTTCAAGATTGAAGAGGAAATAAGACAATTATTAGTTCTCTATTTCAGGTAGAAACAGGATCTCAAATGGCAAGTATGAAATGCAAAAGGGAATATGTGTAAAATTAGCGGTAAATCTATTGATATAATTTCATATAGTTTTGTGGCTCTATGCAGTTGAATGCTAAGCTGAAATCCCATCTTCAATGAAAAGTTTCTTGCCCTTTTTTTAAAATTTTTAACTAATTATAATACATGCTTGTCATACATAGTTTGGGAAAGAGAAAAGTAGAAAAATAAATGTAAGGTATCTGTAATTTATCACTTGTTAATATTTTGATATATAACTCTTAGTCACATGTATTTGTGCCTTTTACTTACTTAGATTGATGCTGATTGCCTGATCCAACTTTTTGTTTTGAATCATGACCATAAAATGAGGCTTTTCCCATGTCATCAAATATTCTTCAGAAACATCCCTTTATAGTGCTACTTAATATTCCATGCTTTGAATGTGTCATAATGTAGCTGAAACCAGCTAGATGCCCACCAATCCCAGTTCCTCTTCCTGGGCACACAGATTGTTTCTCTCAGCCTTTCTGGCATTGATTTTGAGCCAGTAACGGCGCTCTGGCCAGTGAAATACGTGCAGCGCTGAAATGTACCATTTCCAGGGTAGGCCTTAAAAAGCCTCATAGGGTCCTCCTCTAGCTGAAGGCTGGGACCAGTGGAGGACTCTGATGAAGCTCTTGTGGCCAGACCTGCATCAGGGTCTGAAATTCCACCTGACGGTGTCAATATAGAAGTAGAGGTCTGGGCCAAAAGGGTGCAAGAATGAAGTTATGGAAGATAGCATAAAAGGAATGTCCCTGGGGAAAACAACCAAAATTAAAATATTTTCTATTGCCAATTAATTTCAGGTGAGAAACCGCAGTTTTAGACAACTTCTGTGTACAGCCCTCATTTGCTCCTGGTTGTGGTAATGATCACTTTGCTTCCTGGGTACACCTAGCGGACATTTAGAAAAAGTGTCCATTTGGCTTTCTTCCTCTGTGACTGGTCGTTTCCCATCCTTTCCCATTTGACTGATTAATTTAGAATATATATTTTTATCTAGGAATATATATTACATGTTTGTTACAATTATTTCTACTTTATTAATAGCATTTATAATTTATGATGTTTTCATGCAGATGCCTTTAACTTTTCAACTGTTATGAAGTCAAACCTATTGATCTTGCTTATAATTTCTTCCATTGATTTTATCTTAGACCCTTAGTCCTGCCAGAACAAACATACTATTTTTCTAGACTGGTTTTAAGCTCTACTTTAAATTTTTACTTTGTCTGGAATTTACTGTGTTATATTTACAAGTTAGGAATTCACATGTACATTATTGTTTAAAAATTATTTTTAAAAAAGATTGTACCATCTATTGTGTGCTTATTGAGTAAATACTCTGTGTTTTACATGCACTACTTACTCCTTGCAGGAATCCAGTGAAACAATGCAGCTATTAGCACTCCACTTTAGAGATGAGGAAAGGAGGCTGTGGCACTGTCACATACTTCACGTACAATGACAGGGCCTGGAAGCTGGGGACCTGGGCTCTGAACTGGGGTGTGGACTGCACCCCCCACGGCCTGTGCCGCACTGCACTGTCAGCACACAGGGCTGCGGCTGGTCCCTGTGGATTCAAGGTGAAGCTTTCTGCTCTACATACAGATTCTTATATGAATTGGGGTCTGTTCACAGGATATCGTTCTGTCCTATTTATTTCTGGAACTCATGCCTTATTATCTCATTATTAAGTACCAGTAATTCTTATAAAAACCATATTAGTCCAGATGTGGTGGCCTAATATGGTTTTTAAATTATACTCTATTGATGTCTTCTTCAGGAATTCATGCTTAGAAAATTTCCAATCTTAATTTTATTTGTTTAGTACTTAATTGCACACTTAGTTCCTGTACTAGACTGCAACCTTTTTAAAGCATACAAGATTTATCTGTAGCACCAGGCACTGTGATTTCTCATAATTATTCAATAACTCATTGCTTATTTTATAATGAAGTATATTGATTCTATTTAGCTTAACACACATAGAATTACCATGCCTACAGTGTGCCAGACTTTAATGCACATAGTAAGTTGGTAAGGTAGGATCAATTACTGCCCCATTCTAGAGATAAGGAAGCTGAGTTACAGAGAGGCCACACCACCAGTAAGTGATGGTCAGAACTCGAGCCTGGGCTGGCTGCTGTGCATGCTGGATGTTCACTGTGCTGTGTGCCTCTCTGCTGATGAAAGCATTAGGTGGTGAAAGATACGTGGCTTTTGACATTCTGCAGAGGACAGTGGAGTTCCCTCGGTCTAAGAGTGCTGATAAAATACAGGTAGGCTGAGAGCAGATGTAAAGGCACTTTGGGCCAAAGAACCAGCTTCCCTAATGTGGGAAAAGCAGAAATATGCCATTTGTGGAAATCAGCCAGATGTCAATGAAAGGTGTCTGTTGAGAAATCACTGTAGGGGAAAAGATGTTACCAACAAGTCATTGTTATTTTTAAAAATAATGTCTGATCTCCACTTTTTCTTTATCCAATCTAAGCAATTGAAAATTCTCCTTTCCCTTAGCATCGCTGCACCATTTCTTTTTTTATACTCATGATGTTAAAATGACGCCAAGCAGTCCCTGGACTTGCCTGTCAGATTTGGCTTGCGTTTTCCAGGTAGGGGTTGTGTTAAGTTGGGGAAATTACGTTGTCCCCATGTTTTTCCAGCAAGACATGGTGGGAGATGATCCGGCTGCCACTGCTCATCCCCGTGCAGCCGCTCCCCTGTTCTGTTTGTCCTAAGCTCCCTCGAACTCTGCGGAAGTCAGATGGCACGCAGAACAGACTGGGAGGCAGGCTGGCCTAACCATAATAAGGAAGCAGATTGACCGTGCAGGGAGGAGGCAGGCAGAGCTGGCGCTGCAGGTCCAGCTTCGACAAACTATCTTCTATCTGATACGCGAACACATGGCTGGAGCCTGTTGCCCTTCATTCAAAAAAAAAAAAAAAATTAAAAAAACGAAAAAAAGAGAAGCTCCATCACTTGCACCTCAAAATTGTCCCTGAAACCCCTTTACTTTTCAGAGTTTGACCTTACTAAAGAGGTACAGTAACCACTCCATTTTTAAAATGGGGAAGTCAGAGATATGTCAGAGAGAGAGAAAATGAAATTTTGCATCAGGCGAAATTTCTGTACTGATATTTCAGAAGGCCTCATAATTCTGTGGCTGTATACAAATGATCCATTTTGTTAATCTGAATTTCGAGGGTCATTAAAATTTTTTTTCTCTGCCCTGGAGTAGTTTATTACTTAGAGAGAGAGAGGGGGAAAAGCCAGTTTAAAACCAGGTAAGGGAAGAAAGCTGACAAAAACATAAATTAGAGGAAGAACTTAATTTAAAAAGTGTCAAAAAGGATAGATAGTCTTAGTTCAATAATAAAGCCTGGTTCAAGAGCCTTCTATCTTTAAATAAAGCATTCAAGCACTCTATTACCTGTATACAACCAATCTTTGATTTCCAATCTAAGTCTATTTTTGCTTCTCGTGATTAGCATACAAATGTGAAAAAAAGAAAAAAAGTGGTTACATGCATGACGATTAGGACATGCCTTTGCTTTAATGTCACTGGTCTGTCAGGCTGGAGGTGATGAAATGAATTGCTGCCTGGCAAGCTCCTTAGAGGTAAATCTTGTCTGAAAATGACTCCTATCCATCTCCTTTTATTTTCATTCTAAGTTCATCATACAAACGGCCAAGCATATAAGCATATATTTGTTTTAAGAGATAAAGCACAGTAGCATATAGCAACTTACAAATGTACGTGAGCAGGCGGTGAGCACGGCTCCTGCAGCAATACCATCCTCTCCACAAAGTAGCCGTGAGTCCAGAGATTCAACCTGAATGTGGGGGCTCTACCCTGCCAAGAATCACATGTTCCATATAATAAGTGAGAGGACGAAGGGTGGAGACAAATCTTACAGCGCTCCTGACTCAGTGCCCAGGAAGATCTGAGACTGCAGGAATCTGTTTTAGTTTTCTCTCTGGGCATACATTGAAAGGCACCACCTGTCTTACTTACTTTTGTATGAGCAGGGTGTCAGCCTGCTAAGGCTAAAATGCAAAACTCTGTAATAATATTATCAGAGAGGGAAAGATGCCAGATCTGTCCCTCCAAGCAGTTTCTTCCAAGCCTTCTCCAGAGTATTCTCCTAAGTCTGGGTGCCTGGTCAGGAGGGGCCCTGACTTAACTGGGGGTGTAGTAGAGCAGCAGGTTCCTGGAGGCCTTGGTCCCCGCGGGAGGGGCCTCGCAGGGATGGAGGGAAGCCCACGGCATCCTGCTGACTGATGGCCCCGTTTACATCCAAGGCAGTTATTATGCATGAAACCACTCAAGCATCATTTGTTTCAGAGAGTTCAACCAGTCAATTTTTCAGTTCCTTTCTGGTTCAGGGTCAAAAGCAAATGACGGATCTTAGGTTGGCTTCATTTTGGGCCATGATACTTCCCACCTTGTTCAGAGCAAATTTGTTTAAAGACCCTTTCGTTTATGAGATGTGGAAGTGTCCTTTCTTTGCGCCTCACAAGAGGCCCTGGGGAAGCTCTGGTGGGGCTAGGACCCTTATTAGCACTGCACTGAAATTCACCTAAACAGATAAACTGTGCCCCGGACTCACTGGTCGCTTGAAGTCATAAACCTGTGAGCCTTGTGTAGTGAGGAAGATGTGTGCAAAAGCACATGGAAAAGCGGGCTATGGGCCACTGCATGAAACCCCAAGTCAGCTGTGAAAGTCACTTGAATCTGAACTTAAAGGAAACCATCTTTCTCCACTTTGAGATGAGGCTTCAGATTCAATTCTCAGACAAGAAACGATTGATATAATCTTGGAGCTCCACCCAGAAATTTACTCACGTTTGTGTAGTGTATTACAGTTTCAAAATGATGTGTTATTTATAAATAATATCTGTTTAATCTATGATAATTATAGGAGGAAGGTATTATCCCCATTTGTCGATGAGGAAACTGCGTCTCCAACAAGTTCAATCACATTTCACAGACAAAAGGGAGAAAATAAAAGCAGCAAATATAACAAAATCCTTAAAAAATTATATGTCATATGAAGAACTCTGCAAGAACTATCCTCTGGATGCAAAAAATGAGAGGGCAAAGCGTTACGACAAATGTCATGAGGGTACTGACCTGAGAGACAGAGACACGGGGGCAAAGCTCTCTCCTTTCACTTTTATTTTGGAGTGCAGAGCAGGAGAGAGCTGTTTCAACACTAAGCAGATAGGAAAAAACACACTGATCACGAAGCACATGCTCCCTAAGTTACCAGTCACAGTGGCACATGTGATGTGCACATGAAGTCAGCCAGCCCTTCCCTCTTCCCTGCAGGTCAGTCATGGTGGCCATCTCTGGTTCGCACAGCAGAGTCAAGGCTCCCCTGTCCCTCACAGCCTGGCCCTGTAGAAGAGAGCAGCCAGGGCCGCCTACTGACGCTCCAGTGCGTCGCTTCTGCTCGCCCTTACCACCTTTGGTAACTCTCCAAAGAAGCAGAAAGTGAGATGAAGAACTAAAACACTTTCTAGGTGATGTTGAAGAATGCTACTTCACACAAGTGGCAAAACTACATTTTAGGGATATGTGTGCAGACACATAAATATCTACACACATAGAATTCAAGGTCTAGAGGGAAAACACCTAATTTTTATGATTGATTAACTTCCAAACTTGTATAGACAGAGCTGAGGCCATCCTAGAACGATATATAATTTGATGAGTTCCCGGTGCCTATTTGTTCATAGCAAAGAGGCCAGAATAACTTGATTATACACAGATCCCATATCAGAGGTTTCCCTCCTTTATTGGAAGGGAGGAGACCTGAATTGATTGACAGGCCAATTTCTAAACATTAGTGTCTCGGTATTACAAAACCAAGGCTTTGTGTGTGTTTGCTTGTGGAATGAGGTTTTGTAGATGAGTCCCATCATTTAAAAACACTCCATTGTAAATCTGAATAAAAGTAAAAAACAATTAAACTCAATAGACACACACTGGAGTTAAATGCCTTCCCCGGTATTCCCAGCGATCACTGACGGGAATGCTGAGCCAAGTCTGTTCCCTAAAGGACGGTGTGTCAGGAGCTTATTCATTTTATGTTAATAACACATCAGAGTCCAGAGTTTGAAGATTCTGTTTGATAGGCACACACCTGAGGCTGCTTAAGGCATTAGGTGCATATACTTGCAGGAAATAATATCTTCTAGTATCATCACATCTCCCAGCAGATAGTTCATGCTCACATAGTCTATTTAATCAAACACTTCTGTCATTGATACACACACACACACAAGCATGCACAAAATGTAACCAGTTCTGTTTGCCTTCCCACTGTCATATGATGTGGTACCATCTGGCCTCCAGGCAGCAGCACCTCTGACATCAGTGCATTTCTGTGTGTAAGTGAAGTGACGCTGCGTTATGAAAGCATTTAAATAGGTAGTTCTTAAGCACTGTGCAGAAATAAATGTTTTTTCAACATTAATGCATGGAGCCCCAGAAGTGGTATCAGTAAGCATATGTCTGTTTTGCAAGTTAAATATATTTTCTCTAAAAAGAGTTAATATTTATTTTAGAGATGTTCAGTAAATAAAAGTTGTTTGTGGTGAGGTGTGGTGGCTCACGCCTGTAATCCCAGCACTTCAGGAGGCTGAGGTAGGCAGACAGCTTGAGTCCAGGAATTCAAGACCAACCTTGGCAACATGGTGAAACCCTGTCTGTACAAAAATATAAAAATCAGCCGGGTGTGGTGGCATGCGGCTGTGGTACCAGCTAACTTGAAAGACAGGCAGGAGGATCACTTGAGCCCCAGAGGTCAAGGCTGCAGTGAGCCATGTTCTTGCTACGGCACTCCAGCCTGGGTAACAAAGCAAGACCCTGTCTCCATAAAAAAAAAAAACAAAAAATCAAGCCAAACTTGTTTATGTACATTTTCATCCATTATATGAATAGTATGTGAAATAATGGAAATCATTTCTATTAATGAAAGAGAAAAGTGAGAATTTGAAGGATGCAATATAATAAAAGTTTTTTCCTAAACCAAAAGAAGGTGTATATATATATAAAGAACTTGTAGTTCTTTAAAGTGAATGAATTTATCTGGAGTATAATTTATGTAAAGCACTCATCAACTGCATCATTAAATTGGTTCTGCAAAAGAGAAAGACTGCAAGATCAATTTAATATTCAACCTAACAATTTCCAACAATCTCAAACTTTTTTGTTAAGCGGTTAAACTAAAGGTGGTGGCAGGTCCATTTGACTGTTTCAAAGCAATTAACAACCCTTAACAAGCAGTCAGCACCTCCACACACTGATAGGGCTTGTCCTGTGTGCCAGTGCCTTGCCAGCCACCGTGGGCATCACATGGCACAGCTTAGAGACAGCCTGTGTGACCTGCCTATGTGGGGGAGGAAAAGACATTGGTTGAAAAATGAGAGCTTAACTAGCAGACATCTGGCGACACCTGTTAGGTGCCCAGCAGTAGGGATGGGGCGGTAAAAAAGACTGACAGAATTTCTGTTCTTCTGAAGCTCATATTGAGGTGGGAAAACAGATTTCTCAATAAGCAGAAAGCATCAGGTAGTGATGGATGCTATGCTGAACTCAATGGGGCGTCCTGATGGACAGAGAGAGTGATGTGGGGTGACTGTGGGGTGATGCTCTGAACTGGTGCTCTACAAGGAGATACTGTTCAAGCTGGTGATGGACAGACACCAGCAACCAGCCACCAGAAGATCCGCAGCACATTGTTCACTGGAGGGAATGATTGGTACGAAGCCCTAAGGCGGGAACAAGGTGGTGGAGAGTACAAACAAGGCGATAATGAAGAAGTCGGGAAGAAAAGCACAGGAGGCTGCAAGGTTCTCTATCAGGAAAACCAGACCTGACCTCTCCTGGTTGGTGAGGAGGGGATGGGAGAGTGGTGATCAGCGCTGGTGGAGAAAGGCTTCCCTGAGCAAATTCTCTGGGCTAAAAGGAGATAAGTAGATGCACAGGGTTCAGAAGGGTCTTCCACACCTCGTGCTTGGTCCTAAAGACACACTCAGAAGTAAGACTCAATATCCCTGCCTCTTACACAAAATTCTGTGTCAGCCAATCAACGTATTGAGGAAGTTCCACTGGTGAACCTCCCTCTGTCTAATGTCAAATGGAGCAAGTATGCATCAACCTTCTTTTTTTGCTTCTATTTTCTCTATTCTTCATGTTTTAAAGATAAGTTTGAAGCATTAATTATTGATAAGTAAACACTGCATCATCTCCAGCTCTTGCTCATTAAGCATCTTCACCTCTGAGCAGGTCTGAAGTGTAGCATTTCCCTTTGCGGGAACACAGTGTGTTCACTGAAAATCCACCAGGAGAGCAAGACGTCTCCAAATCCTGTCAAATGCCCAGCCCACCAAGGAGCTAAGGATGCTTATTGTGGAGAGATAAGCTCAGGTGGAAGCCTTTAGTGAGGTGGGTGTCAGCAGGGTGGAGAGTGGTCCCATGGAGGAGTGGATATGTGCTTGGGGCTACATGGAGAGAAAGGCCGTGCGAGATCAAAGTGCAGGAGATAGATGGTCTCTATGTGACGAGCGTTGGGAACCCACCAGAGTTGTACCAGGTGTATCATAAGAGTCAATGCACCTGAAAACGCTGCCTTAAGACCTGTGTTCCAATCCTGGTGCCACCTTTAACTGACTCCATGATCTCAGGCCAGTCACTTTGCTTCTCTGAACCACTGTTTCCCAGTCTGTTAAAAAAAGGGGGATAATCACCCCCATCTTTAACCAGGGATAAAAGGCAAGACTTGTCAAAGAACCTAGCACCAGGTAGCCAACCTATAGATGATCTACCTTTCCAACAATGCAATGCACTCCATGTGGCTCCTGCTTCCCACCACTGGGATGGGTGGATTTGATGGAAGGTGATCATCTATTACTTCAATATTGTGAACAACCCACCCTAGTGGCTTATTTTCCTGGAGAAAGAAGTGAATGACATCAGCCAGAGGAGCCCAGAGTAGCAGGCTTGCTAGCAGTATGATGATCACCATCAACATCCTCATGACGCTGGGGTATTATGGACGAAAATTCCTGCTCCTTGAAGTCTACTTAATTCATAGAATCATTAAGATACACTGGAAAGACCCAGGTTGGTTTTTCTTTTTTTAAAGACAGGATTCTGCTCTGTCCCCCAGACTAGAGTGCAGTGGTGAGATGTCTGCAGTCCATCTTCCCGGGCTCAGGTGATTCTCCTGCCTCAGCCTCCCGAGTAGCTGGGACATCAGGTGTGCACCACCATGCCTGACTAATATTTTATATTTTTTGTAAACATGGGGTTTCACCATGTTGCCTAGGCTGGTCTCCCACTGCCTTGGCCTCCCAAGTTGCTGAGATTATAGGCGTGGTCCACTGTGCCTGGCCTAAGACCTAGGCTTTAATGTAAGCTTTCTCGCAGAATTTAACCCTATTTTTGTCATCTGTACAGGGGTAGCATCTAAGATGTTTCCTTACCTGCATGGGTTGGAATTCTTTGATTCAGAGGAAAGGATGTTTGCTACAGCTCGGTTACCTTTCATTGCAGTACAGGTGCCGATGGAGAGTACCTGACCTCTGATGATCACCCGTACAGGTGCCGATAGAGAGTACCTGAACTCTGATGACCGCCAGTACAGGTGCCGATAGAGAGTACCTGAACTCTGATGATCGCCAGTACAGGTGCCGATGGAGAGTACCTGAACTCTGATGATCGCCAGTACAGGTGCCGATGGAGAGTACCTGACCTCTGAAGATCACCAGTACAGGTGCCGATGGAGAGTTCCTGAACTCTGATGGTCACGTAGGAAAATGGAGGAAGGTTCCAGAGCCTTGAACACATGCCATGGATCTCCAGGTGCCCAAGGAGGCAGAGCTGGTGGTGGAGTCAGCAAAGGCCGCGTGCCCAATAGTTCTCACCTTCACTCTTGATACTATTGTCAGAATCCCATCCTGTACGCCTCAGAATCTGCTCTAGCCAATACTTTTGATGACCTTTGATATTTGTGGATCAATAACCACAATCTTTATCCTCCTAAGGTTTTCTGGTAATATTACTACTTCTTTTTTCGTTTTTTTGTTTTTTTTTTTGGTACTGAGTCTCAGTCTATCACCCAGGCTTAGTGCAGTGGCATGATCTCAGTTCATGCAGCCTCTGCCTCCCAGGTTCAAGTGAGTCTCCTGCCTTGGCCTCCCAAGTAGCTGAGATTACAGGAGTGCACCACCATACCCAGATAATTTTTGTATTTTTAGTAGAGACGGGGTTTCACCATGTTGGCTAGGCTGGTCTTGAACTCCTGACCTCAGGTGATCCACCTGCCTCGGCCTCCCAAAGTGCTGGGATTATAGGCATGAACCACCACACCCGGCCTATTAATACTCTTAATAGACAATACTGAATGATTACCTGAATTTCTTATTGTTTTAAAGGCATTTTCTCATCACACTTTCTCATCTTGTCCTGATTTTGTTCCTTTCCTTCCTCATGCCCTCCTTCTGAGTCTAATTTGCATATTCTGAGTCTGTGTGAGGATGCAAAGTTCCTACTCAGTACATCAAAGTGAAAGTGAGCGGCTTCTGCTGCTACTCAGGGTAATACCAAGGGATGAACTAGTTGTCTGTCCCATGGAAGGGGCTTTTTTTGTTGTTGTTGTTCCACTTCCTTTTATTTTTTAACAAAGAGGAAAATTGTAACTAGGAAAGTATTATCACAAATAAAAATGGGCATAAATTTTAAGTCAGAATTCCAGAATTTAGGTCCTGATGTTTAATATTTTGTGGATCACTTTTTTTTCTTTTTTTTTAATTTTATTTTTTATTGCATTTTAGGTTTGGGGGTACATGTGAAGAACATGCAATATTGTTGCATAGGTACACACGTGGCAGTGTCATTTGTTGCCTTCCTCCCCTTCACCTATATCTGGCCTTTCTCCCGATGCTATCTCTCCCCAACTCCCCACCCCCACTGTCCCTCCCCTATT